>VZRF01009217.1:11814-28641 GCA_013396875.1 Vireo altiloquus | reverse complement strand
AAAAAAAAAATCCCAAATCGCTGCTGCCGGGGAGGCAAAGTGAGGAGAGAGGAAAAGGAGGAGAGACGGCTCGGAGCCGGCAAGTAGAGAAGTTTGAGCACTTCCCACTCCTCTTGCACTTCTCTGCTGTAGTCACCGGATCATCACCAGCAGCAGCAGCAGGGGCAGGTCTGCTGCGACTCGGCACTTTCTCGGGCTCCGGTGGGCTCCTTTCCTTCTTTTGCCCTCTTTTGTTTTGAAGAGAAGGAGGAGAAGGGGAGAGAAGAAATTCAGGCACCCAAAACCGCCTCGATCGTCTCCGGTAGGATGGTTAAAAAGAAAAAAAAAAAAAAAAAAAAGCAAAAAGCCCAAGAAGCGGAAAACGTCCTGGATTTCTGTAAAAGCCCCCTCCCTGTATCTTTCCTGTTGTTGTTGTTGTTATCCCCAGTCTGTCGATGTGAACAAGAGAAGAAGGGAGAGAAATGTGAAGATGAGAGGAGGTGGAACAATGAATTTATAGCGGAATGCCATCCTGCAATGGCAATTTCAACAATTCGTCACTGCAGGCTGCCTCTTAAAGGGAGAGCTTCAAAACCACCACTCCCACACTTCCTTCTCATTTAATCAGACAGAAGGAGAAACTTGAGGGGAGGCGGAAAGGGGGAGGGGGGAGGAGAAAAGCAGCGAGAGTGAGCGGCAGAGAGGGAAGCGGGAGAGCAGAAGAGCCGGAGGAAGCCGTGGACGGGAGAGGGGCACCGGCAGGAGGAAGATGTTTGTGTGTGCGTGTGTGAAGAAGGCGAGCTGTGTCCCCGGATCGCCGCAGAGCCACGCGGGGCTCGGGATGTGCCCGGAGCCGCGCTTACCTCGCGTCCTGCCGGGGCTGCGGGGCTCGGGAGCAGGAGGAGGAGGAGGAGGAGGAGGAGGAGAGGTCCGTGCCTGGCTCCGGAGGCAGCGAGGGAGCGGCCGCGGCTCTGCCGGGCTGATGGAGCGGGCGGGGGCCCCGCCGTGTCCCCGCTCGGCCCCGGGCAGCGCCCAGCTTCCCGTCTTTGTCTGGGCAGCCAGGCTGCACCCAGCCTGTCACCGAGTGCCGGCAGGCTGGCATCCACTCGGGCCATTCCCCCGAGCCCCGCAGCAGGATGGGCGGGGAGGAGGGAATGTTACCCTGACCTTCGGGGTGACTTGGGAGCCTTAGATCATCCCCCCGCCGTCACACGGAGCTGCTGACCCCGGCCCTGCCCGGGGCTCCGGCGGGGACACGGCCCGGGGCAGGTGCCCGCAGCCACCTCTGCACCTGAGCGCTGCCTGTGCAGGGAGCGGAGACGGCAAACAGCTCATTCCCGGCCGAGGGCATGGGCTGCAGGGGCTCCGGGAAGGTGAGAGCCACGGGACCCCTGAGGATTCCCACTGATTTCCCCCTGCTGAGGTCTGGACCCCACACCAAGACACAAAAGTGCTTGTTTATCCTGTGTTTCCTCAGTGCCAGGAGCAGGTGCTCCTCTGGCTGCGGGACTCCACAGGGTCTCCAGCCTCATCCTCGCCTGCCAGCAGCATCTCAGCCTGGCCACTCTGTCTGGAAGAGAACGATGTGCACACCTGTAATGCCTGGCAGGGTCAGGATGGGGGCTGGGATGCACAGACCTGTCCCTGGAGCTTCCAGGGGCTGCCTTGTGAGTCCACCAATTCTCTAAGGAACGGCTTAACTGAAGCCACAAAAGCTCCAAAAGTTAATATTCCCGTGTAAATGATTGCATTAACATAACCCTGAGGTTGGGCTTAGGAAATAAGCACCAAAGTTTTGCAGGTGTTCGTTCTTCTTTTTCCGTTTTTTCGGAAATGGCGATACCTGCGAACTAAAGTTCATTTCTCAACCTCCTGGTGTTCCTTTTTCTTCACTCCAGTGTTCTATCATCACCAAAAAATTCTTGACTGGAGTCAGTAAGTTTCAAAATTAATAAGAGTTATATTTTAGGAAGGTCACGTTAACTTTTTTGGGCATTGGGCCAGGACTATTCAACATTTTAAAATTTAAACATTTTCTCAGTTACTTTAAACTCGTTGTAAAGTTAAAACAGCAGAAAAAAAAATTAAAGGGAGAGAGAGAGAAGACATATTTTGATTGAAAAAAGAACCTGTAATTTTCTTGGATGGGTTTTACTTTTCCTTTGAGCCTAACGCATGTCTGCTCAGCACCAACAATATTTTTATTGACTTCACTGGGACCTGATCAAGCCCTGGATTCGCAAATGTGTCTGGGTCCAAACTCCCAGATACCCCTGGGAGAGGTGCTAGAGATGAGATCTGGGATAAGGAATGTATTTTGGATAACAACCTCAGCAAGTCTCATTAAAGAAGTGTTAGTTTGTCAATGAAAAGGCATATGGTGCACAAGAGGCCAGTGTAATGTTCTCCCAGGCTGCAGCCTAATTCCAACTGTCCGGCCATATAACCTTGGAAAAACAGGAATGCTTAGAAAGGCTGGTGATAATTAAATGCTGTGTCCCACTGCTCATCTCCAGAGTTGTCTTTGATTTCCCAAATGACAGAAGAAGTTGGCTGGGCTGCCCTGTTCCGCCGAGCAAGGATCCAGGCTTTCCGGCAAGGTACAAATTAGTTTGTGCAAATTACCCCACGGATTAGGAAATCTGTGCTGTTTACATTTCAAAACGGCAATAAGTCAGCACAGCAATAATGGAAAGATGGCTCAGTCATGCCTCGTGCAAGGAGAGGGAACATCTTTTAGTCTGAGAGCCTGGAAGTGCAAGGATAAATCACTGGAATGAATCATCTCTTTCCTCACAGTTTTGCCCTCTTAGCCTCTTTTTACAGTTACAGCACTGCCTTTAAACAAGAAATCCTGTTAGCATGTCCCAAGTTGTGGATGACACTAAATCCTTGTCAAACAGTTCTGACCTGGAAATTTCAAGGCTGACCTTTCCCAACCGAGAGATAGAGAGCCACAAATCCTCAATTAGCTCTGAGGCACAACACAAGTTTTGTACACTTTGGATCGGATTCAATCCCGATGAAAGAAGACACAATCCTCTGGAGTCTCTGGGAGCTACAAGCTGCTGTCATTAAAGCTGTGTTTCACCCCCTGGGTTTGTCCATGAAACCCTTTAGGATCCTTCAAATAACAGCCTGGGTAGCAGGGGATTCCTGATCCTGTGGTGCTTTAGCCACATAAGAGACTGCTCTGAGCATTATAAACACTCACATGAAGGAGTAGTTTGAGAGATGTGGAGATACTAGCAAAGTTTTTAATGATTTTATCCAGGTGTCCTTCCAATTTTTTTATAAAAAGGTCCTGTTTGCATCACCCCTTTTTCAATTCTCAGGCACATTAGAAGGGGTAAAAAACCATGAATCCAAGGTCCTGTGTCTGCCCACAGCCCCTGACAGTAGTCAAAGCTTAGCAGGGATGTCCCACACAACACCACTTGTCTTTCACCATTAATTTAACTCTTTCTTCCTGGAAATTAAAATAATTCTGTTCAGCTTTCACTGTTCTGGTGTTAGGGCTGTCTGGCATTTCTATGGCACTGCACAGGGAAGATGGCAATTACTGTGGGAAGTAACATTTGTTCTGTAAAATTACAAGAAAGCTGAACCAAACCCAAGGAATTTTCCTGCCCAACTTGTTCTAAATACCAACAAATCAGCATTTGATAGACTTGTGATCAATAGCTGGGAATGGACCCAGGTTTGGAGAAGATCCTATTCAAAAATCTACCTGTAGGAACACAGTTCCTAACATAGGACAGCTTTGCCCCTCCTGAGGGTCAAATGCCTCTGTTCTGGTAACTTTATAGAAAATTTTAATATGATGATGATCAGAGGGATGGAGCTAATGAGGAAAGGCTGAGAAAACTGGGATTGTTTAGCCTGGAGAGAAAAGACTTTGGGGTTGAAGTAGTTGTGGCCTTCCAGTACCTGAAGGAAACTTAGAGGAAAGGTGAAGCAAGATTATTTACAAGAGCCTGTAATGACAGGACAAGGGGGAATGACTTCAAATGGAAAGAGAGTAGGTTTAGATTAGATATTAGGAAAAAATTTATACTCTGAGAGTGGTGAGGCACTTGAACAGGGTGCCCAGAGAAACTGTGGGTGCCTCAGTCCTGGAAGTGTCCAGGGCCATGGTTTGTTGGTCTTGTCAGCAGTTTTAACAATGCAAACATTACTATTACAATGCTCAAGTCTGCTCATTTTAAAGCTTCCCTACAGTGACGCACTAAAACCACTGAAGAAATTTATTTTTAAAGAGCTCATTATTAAATAAAATACTCATTACAAGCAATTTTGCAAAGTACTCTTACAGATTAATATTTTCAGCTAGTGTTCTGCATATTCCAGCCCTTAGAATAAGTTATACAGCCTTTAACTCCCACCCTAGCATGGCAACAGTCAACATTATCTCTTCTTTTGTGTCTTTCTATGCCTTGGATGCTGTGAAAACCCACTCAGATGGAGATCTCCTGGCAGCTGTTTTGAGTGCCTCTAACTTGCTTGTTGATATTGAAATGGGCTTGTGGTTGGTAAATAAGACACCACTGCCATTATTGGTGCATCCTTCCCACCAGTCTCACTGGATGTGCTGGGAGCTGAGTTCTTCTGGAGTCTGAGATAAATTCTGCATCCTTCCAGCCAGTCTCACTGGGTGTGCTGGGAGCTGAGTTCTTCTGGAATTTGAGATAAATTCTGCATCCTTCCAGCCAGTCTCACTGGTTGTGCTGGGAGCTGAGTTCTCCTGTAGTTTGAGATAAATTCTGCATCCTTCAGCCAGTCTCACTGGATGTGCTGGGAGCTGAGTGCTCCTGGAGTTTGAGATAAATTCTGCATCCTTCAGCCACTCTCACTGGATGTGCTGGGAGCTGAGTGCTCCTGGAGTCTGAGGTGAATTCTGCATCCTTCCAGCCAGTGTCACTGGATGTGCTGGGAGCTGAGTTCTCCTGGAGTTTGAGATACATTCTGCATCCTTCCAGCCAGTCTCACTGGGTGTGCTGGGAGCTGAGTTCTCCTGGAGTCTGAGGTGAATTCTACCTCCTTCTCCCGTGGCCAGGGCAGCTCGCTGTGGGCTGCACCTTCTCCCATTTCCAGAACTGGCATTCCCTCCACACACAGCCAGCATTTCCAAGGAGTCCAGGACAAAGTTTTTATAGGCCTTAAATTATTTATTTAAAGGTCAAGTAACACCTACCTCAGAAAAACAATCAGGAAGTGTTTTCTCGAGGGAGACAGGGGTTGGTGTTGGTTGGCTTCTTGGATGGCATTAGCCAGGTTGTACCTCTGTGCCCCTCACAAGCCACCCCTGCATTTGGCCACCACCCACAGCTGTTGGAACTGGCCAGGCTCTTCAGTTTGAACAAAATCATGAGCTTAAAGCAGTCACATTTGGTGAGGAATGCAAGTGGTTTTGGTTTGAACACTGTGGCTTTAAGGCAAAATGTTTTACTCGCTTCTTTATGGCCAATGACATCTTCAAGGGAGCAGAGGAGACGCCTTTGGCTTGGGGTTTGTGTTTCTGTAAGTGGCATGTGCAGGCGATGGATCAAGGGTATCACAGTTCCAGTAGGCTGAAAATTTTACAATTGACACCAGCTTCATGTTTCTGTCAGAGCTGAGGAGGCAGCCACGAGGGCTGTGGAGTTAAGTGGGCACTTTTAAAATGCTGTATTGTTTTACTGTAACAACACAAGGATAGTGTGAGTTTGTGGGTACCGTATCAAATTAAAATAGGAAACTGCCTGAGGCCTGGCTAGAAATCAAATTGTTGAGGTATCAGCTCGTGGAGGAGGAGAAGAGATTTCTGCAAGATTAATCATATATAAAAATATATCATGTAATAAAAGTACTCCTCATACAGGTGTCCAGGGTCGAGCTGAGCTGGCTGATTAAAGAAGCAGTGAGATTGTCCAGTTAAGAGGAAAAGGAGGTGCAAATGACAAATTGTATTTCTTACATTTTCAGGCAATGAGCTGGAGAATAGACTGGAATGGGGTCCTCACCTTCCGACAACTGCTGCAAGAAATGGACTCACATAAGCCATAACACAAGTGAATAATTGTGACCATTGAACCTACCATGAATTTTGTTTAAAAACACATGTTGGGTGGAGGCAGTGCTCTGCAGGAAGTATCACATGTTAGTAGGCTAAGCATCAGACCCTTCTCCTTTTTTATTTTCTGAACAGCAGCAAGATAATCAGAGGAAGGGTAAAATGTTAAACTTTCCTTGTAAAAAAAAATGACACTTGTTATAAAAATACATTTTCAGGGTGCAAGATATGCATGTGATGTATTCTACAGCTGTTCCTTCAGAGGAGTAGAAGGCCTGAAAAACTCTCGAGTACAGTTTATATGAGGAGCAGCAGACATTTAATTAATCTCAGTCCTAGAATTTTACAGCCAATATGTGGTCTCTGAACATCCCTGCTCTAGTTAGCTGAACATCTGTAGTAGAAAAACAGAGCTCAAATAAATCTGCACCCTCTCGTACCTCTCGAAACCTTACCACTTTTTGTCATTATTTCTTTAAATATTTTTCCAAATATGCATGAGTTCAGCTTCTCCCTGTCCTCCCAGCCCTTCTTTTGCACAGAGCCTGAATATAGATCCTATATTCTGAGATCCTATATTCTGAAATGGCCAGCTCTGAAATTCTGGGGCAATGATAATAAAAGAAATGCCTCAAATGTTCATTTTCTTTTCTTTCTTTTCTTTTTTCAGCTGAGTTCTCGGTTGCTGCAAATTGGGATGGTTCCACGTGGGCAAATCATTAGAGGCACAGCTTTATGAATTTACACATCTATAAATGATATTCCAGTACTGGAGGTGGAATATCCTTTTCCACGTCATCTGAGGCATAAACCAGAAAATGTACTTCCCTGGACTTCAAAGCCGAAACTGTAAGAGTGATTAAAGAGAAATTTAAAACAAACACTGGCTTGCCAGATCTCACCTGGCATTAATACACACGCTCCACCACTTCAGAGATCGAGTTCTGGTTGCTGTGTGCACAGGTTTTTCCATCTCAGTCCTGGTTGCCCTGAAGCTGGGGGAGGAAGGGCTTTGCAGGTCCCATGAGGAAGGAGGGAATGCTCTCAGGAGGCACCACTGCCTGGCCCAGAGCTTCTCCTGGCTTGTCCTCGCTCCAAAGAGAAATCATCGCCGTGAGAGGTGGGGAACCTGCAGCTTTCTCTCCCAACGTTAATCCCTAATTTGGATTATTTTGAGGGCTCTTGCTGTCTAAGAGGGTGTGTGTGTGCTCCTGATGCCTTAGGTTTGAACTTTTCTCTGTTCCCAGCCCTGCAGTGCCCAGTGTAACTCTGCAGCTCCCTGGAGCTCGTTCAGTGCTGTTCTCTCATGCTCACACTGACATAACAAAGCCTCTCCAGCTCGCTCTCCAAGGACACCCAGACCCTCCTGGGCCCAACAACTGCAAACCTTCATCTTGGGGAGAGAAAGGGGGGCAAGCTTGGGCAAATTCCATCCTTGCCTGGCTTCTGCTTGGGCAATTGATGCTGCTATCAAAGTGGGAAGAACTCGGGAGCTGTCATTGTCCATTTTGGGATGCACTGAGGCAGGAGCCTCTGGAGCCCAGAGTGTGACCTCTGAGGGCCTTTCCAATCAATCCCTCCTTTATTCCTTTATTCCTTTATCCCTGTCTGGGCTCTGTTTCTAGGCATCACTCCCAGGGTGCTTTTAGGGTAAGATGATGAACCTGCTTTTGGATTCTGCTGTTATCTCCTGACCACGCTTTGGTTTGCACCAGGGAGGAGTCACGGAAGATTCCTTTGGGATGAAACTAAACCAAAAATGTGTTCCCATGGGCACACAGGCACAGGAATAGATAGAGCTAGACCAAATAAATCCACCTACAGAGGTGCTGAGTGGGTGCCACATCCTGAGCCAGCTGTTCCACGCCCAGATCTCCCACCCAGCTGTGCTCCTCCCTAGAGCAGCCAGTCCTGCTGCTTTTGAGGAACATCAGGACACAAACAGGCTGCAGTGTCAGCTGAGCCCTATGCAACCTTCCTTTCCAAAGGTTTTAGAGACTGTGCAGGCTGAGATGTTGTGTCTGTAAGGCAGGGATGCAGCTTTTGGAACACATTTTCCTGTCTTCAGCAGTGGAAAGCATCCATTTAATGATTAGCACAGACAATTTAATGATCTGCACATACATTTTAATGTTTAGCACACATCTTGCAGCTCACTCTCTTCCCTCAGAAGGGCTGGGAGGTCCGTGTGACATTTAAATGCTATTTTAGTCTTATTTTAAGTCCCTCAAATGCTGCATTAGGCTCAGGCTGGCCTTGGGTGTAAGGGCACGATTCATCCCGAATGAAGAGCCCAAACACAAGTCTCATCACAGCTGCAATATTCATTTCTGGAAGGCGCCCAGCAGGTCTTATCCAAGCCACTACAGACAGGCAGTTTGAGTTTTTCCAGTTCCTAATGATTACACAGTATCCTGGAGTCACTTGGACAACTTCCACCGAGAATGAAACTCTTTGTATTTAATATCCCCCGAAAATAAAAGTGGTATAAGAGAAGGGCCTCAGTCTTTTTCTTCTTTTATTGCTGTCGTTGAAAAGGTTTAGCCCACAGGGATTGGAGCACTGGGCAAAAACACAAAATATGCAGTACATCCTGTTACACCAAAGCAGGCAGATCCCTTCCCGTAACAACCAGACCGGTACAATGGGAGACTTTGTCTGGTTTTCCTGACCATACAGCCTGCATGGGCTGTCACTAGGGTTTCCATTTCAGGAAGTTAAATGGTGGAAATTGATAAATATCACGACTCCTTTTTCTCCATTGTTCCGGGAGGGTGTGTGTTTGAAAGGGATGGGGGAGCTCTATCACCTGATACTGCAATGGGCCACAGGAAATGATTTCCCCCCTTTGCTGGACACCCAAAATATAGTCAAATATGAGTCTTGGAAATCTTCAGCAGCCATGATACAAAGAAATTTGTAAATAAATAAATACATGTGGTGTTTAACAGATAAAACACATGGGCAGAGCACAGAACAGCCTGATCTCGAGTTGATGTGAACAACTGGTCCTTTCAAAATCCATCTATCCTGACCTTCAGCAGGAGAAAAACCAGAGCAGGTCCCCTAGACAAAAACACTCTTCCACTCTACACCATGCTACAAAATCTCTTGTGGCCTGGAATGGATTTGCAAAGTAGTGTTGAAGCACCCAGTCCACCCTTCAGGGCATTGGAACAGGCCAAGAAACTTCACAGCCATCCCAAACGTTGGCTCTCCCCTGCCATCCGAGCTGCAGAGATTTTGTCGTAGCCACAAGGCTGTTTCCCAAATTACCTGCTCTCTCTCAGAACCCTTCTGCTTCTCTGCTCTCTTGCCTGCAATATTTTCGGATTTTTTTCTCTCCCGAGGGAACATTTTGCAATGTTCATGTCATGGTCTAGATCATAACCACACCAGGCAACCTTATTTCCTTCCTGATGTTTACTGGGGTTTGTGTGCTCCACTATGAACTGACAAATGTGTGTACTCAAGCCCTTGCCAGTGAACAGCACGACTTTCCATGGTTCATAAAAACTCACCCATCCCCAGTGCAGCAGAACCATTCTCCTCTGCTCAGAGCAGGAGTTCACCACTTCCAAACACAGAAACCATATGGTGACATGTTTTAAGAGAAAACAGAACCAAGCAATGTCCCATCCATGACCTTTCCCAACAAAAACCTCCCCTTTCCGTGCTGGAGCTCTGTGCAGTGCAGGCACCTGGTGTCCCACAAGGTGCCAGCTGCTGTTGTGTGAGGAAGATGAGTGCTGGCACTGTGTTTGTGCCACGTGCTCACCTCCAAAACGCTCCGTTTGACCCACTTGACTCATTAGAGTTTGGTATTTTCAGGGAAGAAATGAGAGTCTCTTAAAGGTGTTTCAATGCTTATTAACCTTAAAAAGTGGCATCCAACTCCTAATCTGAATCCTTTTAGCTGCAGTGCCCAGACATCACACCTTATTAAACATTTTCCTGCCAGTCTGAAGAGTCTGCTACTTCTTTTTCCTAGTTAGTCAAATTATAGATGATAGCTTGTCACTCTGACACTTTCCTCGCGAGGCTTAAGCACAGTAAAGAACATTTTTGTCCCTGTGCACAGGCAAACAACAACTTTTTGTTATTTCAGTTTGTGTCTTGGCATCCTTCAGCTAATCAAAAATACCTCCAGTAGCTGTGGATATTGCTGCTGGACAAAGCTGTGCTGCAACTTGACTTCCATAACTCTGTTGGGCAGAGACCACACCAGGAACTCATTACCGGGATGAGCAGAGGGATGGAGCAGCTCTGCTGGGAGGAAAGGCTGGGAGAGCTGGGATTGTTCAGCCTGGACAAGAGAAACTTTGGGGTGACCTCAGTGTGGCCTTCCACAATGGAAGGACCTGAGGGGAGCCCACAAGAAAGATGGAGAGAGACTCTTTACAAGGGCCTGGAGTGACAGGACAAGGGGGAATGATTTCAATGGACAGAGAGTAGGTTTAGAGTGAATATTAGGGAGAAATTCTCCCCTGGGAGGGTGGGCAGGCCCTGGCACAGGGTGCCCAGAGCAGCTGTGGCTGCCCCTGGATCCCTGGCAGTGCCCAAGGCTGGATGAAGCTCTGAGCAGCCTGGGATAGATGTTCCTACCCACAACAATGGGGTTGGAACGAGATGATCTTTAAGATCCCTTCCAGCCAAGGTCATTTTATGACGTTTCTCTCCCTATTTGCTGGCCGCTGATAAAATTATTAAACTGTGTTTTGCTAAGAACTGTGTATTTTGGTACAGAGCAGGGAAGTCTTGCTTGATCCTGTCTCTTTACCATCACACGTCGAGGTCTCTTAGCTTCCAACCCAGTCAACTTTTGCTGCATATTTTCTGTGCCTCAGCAAATCCACATGAACAACTCTGAGCAACCACAGCGTAATGAGGATGAATAACAGCTCTTGGTTGTACAGTCACTTCCTCCCTGTCCCCTGTGAGCTGCAGCCTTTGCCCTCCAGGCCCAGGGCTGCTGTGCAGGATGAGGCTGCTGGGGTCCCTCAGAGGTTGAAGGCTTCCTGAGTGCCACTGACAAAGACATGACCTCACTCCAGCCCTGTTTTGGCTGCTTGGACACATTTCTACTTATAGGGCTTGGGTAGTACCTCCCTCCTGCACTTCACAGAGACATAAAAACCCCCTGTCCTGCTGGCATCTTCTGAAGAGCTCATTTTGGTAAGTTCTAATTGCAGGGGTTTTTTTTTTGTCTTGGAACAGTCTGTCTGCAGTTTTGTGTAGATGAGGTCAGACCAATTTCGTAGTGAAGAGCATTGTAGCAGTCTCACTTTCTCACTCCCCCATCAGCGGGATCAGGGAGAGAATTGGAAGGGTAAAACGTGGAAAACTCGTGGGTTGAGATTGAGATAAAGACAGTTTAATGGAGGAAGCAAAGGCTGCACACAGGCAAAGCAAAACAAGGAATGAATTCACCTTTCCCCCCGGGCAGGCACTCAGCATCCCCAGGAGAGCAGGGACCCCCAGCACACCTAGCAGGGACTTGGGAAGGCAAACCCCCTCACTCCAAATGTCCTCTCTTCCTCCTTCTTCCCCCACTCCATATCCTGAGCAGGACATCACAGGCTCTGGGATATCCCTGTGGTCACTTGGGGTCACCTGTCCTGGCTGTGTCCCCAACCTCCTCCCCAGGAGCACGAGAAGCAGGAAAGGCCTTGGCTCTGAGAGAGCTCTGCCCAGCAACAACAAAAATATCTCTGTGTTATCAACTCTGTGCTCAGCCCCCAAAACACAGCCCCACACCAGCCACTGGGAAGAAAATTAACTCCACCCCAGCTGAAACCAGCACAAGGAGAAAACATTTAGTGGGTGATGAAAATCTGCAGGTCCTTGGCAAAAAGCCTCACTGCACATCACTGTGCACAAGCTCTATTTGTCCTTGGAAGCAAACAGAGGTGCAATGTTTTGTTGGTTTTGTTTTGGTTTTGGTGGTGTTTTTGACCTGTGATGTGGAGTAGTCCTCATTCTGAGTAGTCAAGGAATGCTGCAAGAATGCAGCATTCCTGCACACGTGGAAATGAATGGCTGCACGAAATGCAAGGCCCATCAGACTGTCTGCTGTCTGTGACCCCTGTGGCCCTCTCTCCTCCCTCATTTGCCTAACCCCGTTTTAACGAGCACCTGGAATGGTTCAGCTCTGATGTTCCTGCTGTTCCTGCTCTGCAGGCTCAGAGGACTCCCTCACATCCTTCTCCTGACACAGTGACTCGCATGGGGCAGAGGCAGAATTCCAAAACAAAGCCAGCAGATGCTGTGGGTCCATGAAAGCCACATGGAGTTGGAGCTCTGATGGTTTTCATTATGCTGTGCTGCGTTCACATGGCCTGATGGATTTCAGCAAGCTCTGCCCTTAGTTTGAGGCTCTTTCTGCAGATTGGAGGGTGCATATAAGGGGGCGATTTCATTTTATTTTTTAATTTTGGTAAGCAAAACACTCTTTTTCTGCAGCCTCTTTACTTGCACTTTGCTGTGCTACCAGGAAAACCCTGGGAGAGTTATTGGTCAATACCTCTTAGAGTAAAAGTTAGTAATGTTTCCCAGTAGTAAATGTTGTGGGAAAGACATGAATTCCTTTCAAGTTCTGAACCAGATTCTTTTTTTTTCCCTTCAAACCACGTCTCAGATCTGAGGAATTCCAAAAAGAAGGGTTTCCATGCTGAACCCAGGACTCTCTGTGCTGTTAATGGGACTGTCAAGGTGCTGTTTGTACGAGGAGTGATTCAGAGAGCTCAGCCACCCACACGGCAACTGCAACCGCAAGAGGCAACACTTCAGAGCATCCTATCTGAGAAATCCATCTAGAGGACACTTCAGACAGACCTGAGGCTCCTCTGCTCGTGCTTGGAGCTGCCTGGACACGAGCCAGCTCTAATTTAGAGGTCCTGCAGACATGTTAGCTCAGTTCTGCGTTTGAGCTGATATCAAAGCCCTCGCAATCATCTGCCTTGAGATGATGCCTTGTAGGTAAAGCTCAGTCCTCGGGTGATCAGAAGTTTTGTTGTCTCCGTGGATGTCGGAGGAATTTTGTCTCGGAATAAAAGCACTCAGGGGAGGAGGTGCTTTTCTGCTTTCTGTGATGCCACAACCATCGCTCTGGTGCAGCAGATTTTTCTGCAGAGCCTACAGCTGGTTTCAGGGAGCTGCTTTGGACCCTGTTGAACACGAAGCAGATTTTTAACAACCTCCACCAGCTTTCCCTGCCTTGCTGTGCACCCGCTCAGGCCTGGCCAAAATCCAGCCAAAAGCCTGCAGGACTCCTTTCCTGGTGCACATACTCTGCAGACAAAAAAATAACCTGAATCAGGAGAAAACCAGGCAGAAAGCCCCTGCCTGCAGTCACCTGTCACACCCAAAGCAGCACCAGGGGTTCTTGGCTCTCGGTCTCAGCAGACAACAAGTTTGCACCTGAATCATTTGGAAGCAAAACCATTTCAGGAAAAAAAGGCATCTGGCCCAAAATGCAGGATGGATTCCTTTGTTTGGTTTAGCTGAATCCCACGGTTTATGCATTTTCATCCCTCAATCCTCCCTAGCAGAGGAACAAATCTCCGGTAATTTGAACACGTGTAGGCTGTGTGCTGACTCCCGGCCCCGTAACTTGTTCCACATTCCCGGCTCCGTTTGCATTAAACTGCTCTGCCACATTCCCCCTCCGAGAGCACAGAAACACATGGGCAAAAACAAAGCAAAGAACGGCCCTGCCCTGCCTCGCTGCACCTGAGCTTTGGTTTGAAATCTATGCAAACCTGGGAACTACTTAGGTAGTTTTAAAATAAGGGAAATTCCTGCAAAACGTCTTTTTTTTTTTCTTTCTTTTTTTTTTTACTTCTTCAAACAGAATGAAACGAGAAACCACTCCGGCTTACAGCATGTAAATTGATGTGGAGATAAGATAGGCTTTGTTTTGTTTGAGACTCGGAAAGATACTTTAGGTAAAGCTGCTTGTTGTTGGCAGCCTGCTTTCTATGCTGAAATGTGATTTAAAGTCATCATTTTCCAGCTTTTTTCACACCGCTTTGATGGGAGTAGGAGGAAGGTGGTAGTGGGAAGTCTTTCCATGGGAGGTTTGCTGAATAGTTATTAAAATGTTGTTGGATTTAAAGCCCTGTGCGGGACAACCTCTCTGCTTGGTTTTTTTCCTGAAAAATCAGACCCATGATTGACTGCGTCTTTCCCATGGTGTTGATGCCGCTTGTACCTTGGCAAAAAACCTCTCAAAAATGAAATCGGAAAGGATGAAACCTCCCTTCTGTTAAAGAACGATCTCCCAAAGGCTTAGGCAGCGTTTTAATCTGGGAAAACTGATATTTTACTGACTCGGGCAGCAGCGCTTAATGATTGCTAACAGCAATTAGTGACTGTGAATGTTCAACCTGCATTTTGCTTTGCTTTCTGTTTTGTCTCCGACTCCCTTCACTAAAGGCTGAAAAGCTCCTGAAAAGCCGGGAAATAGTTTTGGAAAATCTTTGCTAAAAGGCTGGGAGATCTTTGTGATGCTGATCGGGTTTGTTACGCTCTGCCTTTTCCAGCTTTCCTTCCTCCGGGAGCAAGAATGAGACGGAACCTGATGATTGTTGGAAAGCCCGACACCAATTGCTGAAAAATAGCTTCACAAAACAAATAACTTGCCCTCAGCTTAATGTCTACCATTGGGATTTGTTTTTTTGTTTGTTTTTCTGGGTTTTTTTCGGCTTGGGTTTTTTTTAAGGGGAGGCACTTTTCCTCGCTTTTTTAGCATGACAGCAATAAGATTTCCTCAGCTAAAAATAAATCCAGATTTGGTACCTGAAGAGGTTCATTGCTGCTTAGATAAATTTAAAGAGTGAAACTCTTGATGAGAGGTTTTCTGGAAACCAGACAAGTCTCCAAGGTGAAGTGGTCCTGAAATGTCCAGGGCCTCTCGTATGTACATAAAAATCAGGTTTTCTGCTCTATTGGTTTGGATTTTGGGCTTATTTGGGGTGAGCTGGATATGGCAGATCCTTATCCAAATGCTATAAGCATCCGAACTTGCAGGGAGCTGGAGCAGCTAGGAATGAGCCACAGGTGTTGGGAAATGGCAGCAAAACCATCCCCACAGGTTCCCACACTGCATTCCAGAGAAGGGCCCGAGGCCCTCCTGGGAATCCTGAATGCCCTTGAAAGCCACTGACACACGGCCGTGGAGTTTTGTAAAACCCGCAAATAATTTAGGAATAGGTTTAGTGATCCCCTGAAATGGCGTGCTTTGGAAAAGCTCAGCAATGTGGATTTATCCTTACAAACGAGAGCCAACTGTGGGAAACCTGTGAAAAGGAAAGTCTCTTTTTTTGTTGTCCTGGAAGATCTCAGCTATCACATTTTATCTTCTCCTGCATCTCTGCCTCAATTTGTTCTGAAGTCTTGGAACAAAAGAACACTTTGGTGCCCGAGCCACTCAAGAAGAGTTTTCTCACAAATGAAATGGAATGTCTGAAAGCATCTTGAACCTGTTAATACTTCTGCTGTGATACTGGCGAGGTTCTCTTTCATGCACTTGGTATTAGGACAGTGCTGACAGATCTGCAGCCTCACCTGATAACAGTGCTTCAAGGAGTAAGATTTCACTAACCATTAATCCTACACGACACAATTTTATTTTTTATCATTCTGTTTGCCTAAACAAAAGCAAACTTGCCCGATTTTTCCTTTACTGCTGTTAGCTGTACAAACATTTGCTGACTCACCTAAGCCAGGGTTTCCACTCAAACAGTTTTTACCCAGTTGAATGAGGTCATTTAAATGGTCATTTACAATTAAAAAGAATTTTTGCATACACCAAAACGTAATTTTTACTTTTGGTGGAAGAGAGGGTGATTTGCTACACTCAGTCTTGAGCCAGGCTTTATTTTACAAGGCAGTAAACTTTGCTACCCATCAACTCCAACCAATTAAAATGGCATTGGTCTATGAGCAGCCTGTCCACAACCTCACCTGCTGCTTTTGTTCAGGGCAAAAGGATGAGCAAAACGTCTCCAAAGGGGTTTTTATCTGGGCTGACACTGCAAAACTGGCCGTGCCAGGGTTTTGTTTGTTCTGCTGGAGGTGTGGAGTTGTATCCAGGTTCCCAAATAATGGAAGGATGCAATCTCCTCAGTCAGAAGATGCACAGGGTGCAGCAGCCTTTGTTTGGAGCACGAGCAGCCAGGGCAGTGGAGGTACAGGAGGAGGGAGTGACGGAGGCACTTGCTGAGCAGTGAGCACAAGGTGAGCACAAGGCACCTCTTTTTGCAAGGATTCTTTTCTCCTCTTCCCTCATTTTAGTTTTTCTTTAAAGAAACACGATAAAGAGCTATAATGCCATCAGTCCCAGCTTCTTTAGAGGGAAGCCAGCACTAAATCTGGCTTCCTTCTAGGCTCTGCTTTCTATTTTGGTGACGTGAAGAATGGGATCTGAATGCCCATGGGCCCATTATTTATTCTGACCTTCTTTCCTATTTTTCCTCTACATTTTTAGTTTAAATGCAGCCCTGATTGTCTGTTTTTAAGGCCTTTAATAATGGGAGCAGCTCACGTCCTTAGCAAAGCCAGGAATGCCTCTGTGACAGTCTCCAAGCCTACCCCAGGCAGGATATTCCCTGAACTGCAGCAGAGTCATCCAGCTGCCTGTTGGAACCCAGGGAAGCCAAAGAACTTCTCCTGATCTTTTAGGGACAAGATTCATCCCTAAAGCCCCACAAAAAAGGCTTGGCCTGTGAACTAAGCCCGTGGGAGCATTTACCCTCACTGCTGGGTGAGCTGAGAGCACCAAAGAAATGAAGAGA
>VZRF01009217.1:321-11714 GCA_013396875.1 Vireo altiloquus | reverse complement strand
TTCTCCTTCTCCTTCTCCTTCTCCTTCTCCTTCCTTTCGTCTCTGATCTAAGTTCCTGTGATTTGCTAATTGGTAGAAAGAATCTAGTGTAGAAGAAAGGTGTTAACTAGGATTAGTAGTTATTGGTACACTGTTGAAAATACCTTACATTGGAACTGTTAATTGGGTAAAAAGTTTTTAAACCAGTCTGTACTCAAGGCCTTCTGACCACCTTGCAGCATGATTCTGATTGTGCTGAGCTCAGGCAGGAGCAGCACACAGAAATTGAGATAAGAACTTCATAAACAACATGAAGAACAGAAGCTGCACTTGTGACTCCTTTCTGTCCTGGTATGGAGCCTTGAAAAAGGAGAAAAAGCAGCCTGGCCAGGGGCAGCAGGGTTTGTCAGCTGCCCTTGGTGGTTTGGAGCTCAGACCCAAGGTGTGCAGCGGAATGTGCAGGAGAGATCTGGATCAAATTCCTCCTCAGTGTCTGTTTTATAGAGGAAAGAACTAGTTCTTGGGGCTTCCCAGCCCAGGTCTCGGTGCTCAGCCATATCATCAGCCAAAGAGAGGAGAGTTATGAAGAGCCTCTGACTGCTGTTTTCAAAAGAAATGCCTTTCTCAGGCCTCTGCACTGGGAGCATCTGTTCTTATTTATGCAGTTTTTCATGTACAGGAGGATATCATACATCTTCATTCTGGAGACATTATTCCTGATGGATTAAAAAAAAAACCCAAACCAACCAAACCTACAAAAAAACAACATTTGAAAGGAAAACAAAAACCTCATACCTTGAAAATGTCTCCAAAGAAGGTGAGGCTGGCTCCTGGGTGAGATGTTTTCACCCAGGCTGGCCCTGCTTCAGCAAGGCACTCAAGTGCATCCATAATCCCTGCTCACTCCAGTGGGAAGCCTGGATTGTGACTGGATTCTGTGGAGCTGCTGCCAAAGAAACTCGTGGTGCATCCTCCCCCTGGATGGTGCAGGGAGGAACCTGATTGAAGCTGCTGTGAGAGACCACTGGAGAAGGCCAAGTGTGCTCTGAACAACAACAACAACTTTTATTGATCCCATAAAACTCAGGAACACTCCTCTTAGCCAGCCACCTATTTTTGCCTGCTGTTTACCGAAAATGAAGCCTGCTGCTCACACATCTGAAGCCAAAGGGCACTTTTGCAGTGAGTCCCAGCATTTAAAGTACTCCATTAAAGAAACATCAGTGCTCTCCCCACTTGTGCAGCTGCAGAAAACTCCTTTGGAGCTAGGTAGGAGTGATCCATGGTGATGGAGAGAGGAGGAAAGACAAGGAATTACTGGGGCAGGTCCAGCTGAGCTCAGTGGAGATGTTGCCTTTCCTTGGTCTTAAAATTAAAACCAAAACAGAGTTTATGGGGAAAAGAGGTTTTTACTTCGGTATTTATTTCAGGATCCTGGAGTGCAGCACTTGGTCCGGGTGGAATGCCCCAAAAATGCATGCACCTTTCCTCACACTGAAATACACACAATTATAATTGCAAAATTAACATATTTATCAAAGATTCCCCAATGAGAGGTTCAAGTGAACTTCTCGTTCTGAGGAACTTTTTTCCTGGATGGGCCTGTCCTAGTTTACAAAAATATGTTTTGGAGAGGACCTTGGTGTTTGGGGCTTTCAGACTGTTTGGTTTTTTGGTTTAATGGTACAGTGGGTTTCAGTTAAGTTATCAGACTTGGAAAGTCACAAGTGTGTGGGCTAAAAGCACTAAGAATACATAAAATAATATAAAAGGGTATGTAAGAGGGGTATAAAAGAAAAAGCAAAAAATCACTCTGGCATCAGAGATGCTGAAGGGCCTGGAGCATCTCCCTTGTGAGGAAAGGCTGAGGGAGCTGGGACTGTCCAGCCTCCAGAGGAGACAATCAAGAGATCAGACTCTTTCCAGTGGTGCCCAGAGGCAGGGCGAGGGGCAGCAGGCACAAACTGAAACATAAAAATTCCATCTGAATAGCAGGAAAATCTTCCTCGCTGTGAGCAGGGTGACAGAGCACTCAGAACAGGCTGCCCAGAGAGATTGGAGTCTGCTCCTCTGCAGATATTCCAAATATCCTGTGCCACCTGCTCTGGGTGAGCCTGCTTTAGCAGGGGAGCTGGGGGTGATTGTGTGAACCACTGCAAGCTCCGAGGCTGTGCTTCTCTCTGGGCAGGATTCAGCCTCGTGTGGTTTCCAAATTGGCCCTGTGGAGACAAACACAGCTCTGGCAGGGGTGACACAGAGGGGTGGAGAGAAAAGGATGAGGGAGGGAAGCCCCATTCTGAAACACCACCCACTTAATCCACAATTACTGCCTGTATAGCTCCATTTATTCACGAGTAGCTCAGCTCTGTTCCATTGCTCCTGTCCTGGTTGTCTTGCTCCTTGTCCTGACTGATTCCAAATTCAGCTGCAGTCAGACCCTAGAGGAAATGAATTGGGTTTGTGCCTGTGTAGAAGAGTTGCTCAAGCAGGATATCTGCTTATTAAAGCACTGTCTGGCAATTCTCACAGGGTGTCTATAGCTTGTAAACCTTTAATACAAAAGGAAATTCAAAATGCAATCAAGAATACAATGAGGTTTGCAGGTTCCTGCAGTTGTCCCTCTCCAGTTCTATAACCCATCCTTCTGTGGTGGCTTTCATGGTTCTGGCCTGATCCTACAACCTTATTCACATGGAAATATGTGTATTCACATTAATAACTGTTTAAAATCAATATATTTTATTGCATGTTCTACACAGTTCAAAATCAGACCTTCTGAGAAAAAGATAGCATTGTTTGCAGACAAAAGAGCAAAGCATTCCTTATGCTGAAATGACCTAATGGGAGATTCTATATTAATTTCTTTCATATGGGGAAAACATACTTTATATAATTTTTCTAAACTGAGAGAAAAAAACTCAAAAAAATGTTTATGCCTCACTTTAATTTAGAGGCATAAAACTGAGCCTTGGAGAGGTGTGAAGTCATCATCTGCTCCATGTCTCTGTTGAGGACTGGCTTGTAAGGAGAAACAATGGGAGAAAAACTTTCTCTGGTGTTCATGAGTTATAATAACATAAAATACACTTTTACTAGTTGGTTCTCATATTTTTAGGAGAAAAAGACAACTCTGTCACTAGATGTTTGATAAGGGATGCCATCATCATGAGATTTATTTGAATATCTTTTTTTTTTTTAATGTTTTTCCATTTCTGAACCAAAGATAATTCCTGTTGACTGGTTATCCCAGCACAGGAAACTCAGAGTGGGCAGGCAATTGTATTTTCATTTCTGTTTGATTGCTTCTCCTTATTCTATTAAAGAAGTTAGACTCCCTCACACAGCAATGTTATCAGCTCTTCTAAGCAGATAATTTATGAGCCAGCCCTGATTACATTTGGGATGAAATAACCATAAATCTGCAGTATCTAATAACATTGCTTTGTTGAAGAAAAAGTAATTTGGAGTCAGTAACCCTAAGCACAAATTTGTCTCTGATGCCAATAAAGCTCTTTTCCCTAGGAAGAGCTAATTCTGTGGCAATCAGCTTCTCTTCTGAGCCTGGAAAGAAAAACAGAGTCTCACTTCCACTAAAGTGAGTACTGAAACAGGATTTTCACCTTCCCACCAGCGCTGATCCTGACTCTGGAATAAATTAAACGCTACAAATTTTAACTGGGGAGGGCTTGCAGTGTCTGAGGCTGCTTGAAACAACAGATTCTTGGCACCAGGCTTTTTCGAGATGCTCTTTCCATTGTAAAAAGGATTAGTAATAACCAAACATCGCTAGTTAATTTCTCCAGAGTCCTTAAGGGGTGGAAACAGAGTGTAGATGAGGTAGAACCCCTCACTACTCTCAGCATTCAAAACCCTGCTGGGTATTCATAGCCTTTGAAATGTCTGCTTTTAATTATGCACATTGCCTTTCTGCCAGGGAGCAGGTGGAACAGCTTTCAGCTCCACTGGGAGCTCACATAAACTCCTCTCAGCAAAGCCTCCTCAAGAGCCTTCTCAAGCTGAGACTTTAGGGATGCTCAGGAGAATTTTCTCTTTCCACTTAATTGTACAAGAAGTAGTTGGGAATTCAGTGGAACCTGCACTTCCCCTCTTGCTCTGTTATCTGCCCAGCAGCCAGCTCTGTGGCTGTGCTGGGCTTTGGTGAAAAAAAAAACCCTCTCTCTTTGTATACAGCCTGGCATGGAATCATAAATTCATAGAATATCTCCAGTTGGAAAGGACCCATCACAGAGTCCAACTCCCTGCTCCTCACAGGACTGCCTAAAACTAAACCATATGACTATCAAAAAAAAAAAAAAAAAGAGATTAAAGGAATATTAACTGGGAATGTCCTTCAGAAAATGTCACGCTGGTTTTCTTTTTATAGCCACATCCAGCAAGGTTTTACATATCCAAGGTGTGCACACCTGTGTGATTCACTTTGGGATTGTTCAGCCTGGAGAAGGGAAGCTTTGGGGTGACCTTCCAGTGCCTGGAGGAGCTACAAGAAAGATGAAGAGAGACAATTGACAAGGAAAGGAGTGACAGGATGAGGGGGAATCACACTGAAAGACAGTGTGTTATTTAGATTGGGTATTGGGGAGAAATCCTTTCCCTGTGATGGTGGTGAGTCCCTGGCATGGGGTGCCCAGAATTCTTGGATTCTCCATCCTTGGAAGTGTTGAAAGCCAGGTTGGAAGGGGTTGGGAGCACCCTGGGATAGTGGAAGGTGTCCCTGCCCACGGCACAGGGTGGGGAGTGGAGGATCTTTAAAGTCCCTTCCAACCCAAACCATTCTGTGATTCCACCACAGAAACTCAAACGATGGATTGAGCTTCTCCAAGCTCCCAGCAGTCACTCTTATCTCTCCCCTTGTCACTCTTTTTTCCAATGGCAAGAATTGGAATTCAGGACAAATATTTGGAGTTTTTAAAGCTGTGGCTGTGCTCAGTCCATTTTGTCCTTTCACAATCTCTCCTCCTTTGGAATTATTCCCGGACAACAAACTCATACCTGAAATATGTTCTTATTCCTTCTCAACGTCAATTGAATCTGTCAGGGCAGATTTTTCCCCTTTTATGGCATTTTTTCCAGGTTTTCCCTGCATTGTTTATGACAGACAGAATGAACACAGCTGTACATGCAGGCATGACTGAAAGTCAGGCATCCAATCTCCCTGCCTCCTCTCGAGTCTGCATGTGCCAAAGGGGCTCTGCTGCACAAGCTGCTTGCTGACAGACACAAGGAGGTGGAGGCTTGAAAATCCTCGCAGATATTGCTACACTGTACCAGGAATATCTGTCAGCAACCAGGAAAAATCCTACAGACCCAAGGTCTGCTCCTCGAAAAGGATTCACAGAAACCGCCCAGAAAGTTTGGTAAAGTTTGGTTAAAGAAGACACAGCTCTTTAAGGGCTGGAAGAATATTATATTCTTAAAGTTCTGATTTGAGAAACAGCCCTCAATGTGTGCAGCTGGCTTTTTGAATAAGTGTAGATGTAGAGAAATGTAGACAGTCTAGTAAAAGGAAAGCAATCCAATAGCTCCAACCTGCCCTGAGGCTCTCATCCCCTTTGGTTTCATCCACAACTCTTGGGGATGGGAGAGGAGAGATGATGGAAAGACAGCATGGACTGAGCACAGCCACAGCTTTAAAAACTCCAAATATTTGCCCTGAAAGTGAAGAATATAGGCTACTGCCACTCAGTACTAGATTTTTCTACTTTTCTTCTGTTGGGTTTGTTTTCAGGAGGGTCTCAGTTCAAGGCTCTGGCTTTGCAAGCAGTGCAGGGACAGCTCTCAAGGGCAGGGCTGGAACAGTCACAGATGCTCCACACCACAGACTCCTTTTCCATTTGAGAAGCTTTCCTCAGAAGAGACAAGATTTGTGGTGCTATGAGGTGGTAATTAAAGAGAATGCAGAGAGGAACTTATTATCTGCGTAACATAAGCAGAACAGCAAAATTAAGTGGAGGGAGGACTAGGAAAAGTAAGAGTGAAGGAGAGCATTTTTTCAACGAGACTGTCGGAAAAAAACCCCTTAAATAACAGCAGTTCTTAACTTCAGCATCCTGAGGTTATTACATTTCTCCCACACACCCTTAAAAAGGCAGTTTCTTACACAGCTATTAGCATTTCTCAGATCCAGTGAGCAGCTCCTCGTGGCTACTGCACAGAGACATCACTGCCAGCTTTCATTAGCTGGAGATGCAGGCAAAAAAAAAAATCAAAGCAGGGCTTAAGGGGGGTTTAAGATGGGTCTAAGCTCCTCACAAAGCCTGAGGAACAGCTGGCATGCAATGTAAGCATCGTTCATCCAGCGTGGAACAGTCCTGGGTCTTCTCCCCTTACAGGAGCTGCTGATCCCTGCTGGGGCACTGAGCTCCATAAAAAACATCTCTACAACATGCCCTGCTCTGTGAAAATACCCATGTGGGACAGGGAAACCCCGAAAACTGGAAAATAACCCACCCCAAGACATGGACTAGGGTAGGAGGAGTGATCCTAATGTTCTTAAAGGCTCTGTCTTCAGCACTGTGATGGATTTTTGTGTGTCCCTGACACTCCTCCCAAAGCATCTTCCAATGCCATGTTTTTCCACATGTAACCATCTCATGCTTTTAATAATTAGAGAAAATAGGTTCTGTGACTTGGAAAACCCAGTTGAAAGTGGCTATTTACACTTGAAACTTCAACCCATTAATTGCTTCCCTCTCTCACCCCCTTGTACCGAAATTGTGGCATGTTAAGAATAATCTAAGAAAAACTCAGGCCACAAATAGTGATAAAATATCTGCTGCTTTCCTTTAATACTATTCTGGTCCGGACAAAGTGCAGCTTAAAATACTTTTTTTCATTTTTTTTCCCCCTCTCTTGGTTTGAGTCAGAAGTGTAAAGGCATTTGAGCTCTTTTTTTGCAAAGACTTGTAATTGCCCAGATGATAAAGCTGGACACTGTGGCAAAAGGCATAATGGAAGGAATGTGTTTCACTTCTCACCTGTCTTTCCCAAAATGTGCTGGCAGCCAAGGATGATATTTGAGACCCTTTCAAAAGAATGCTTCTCTTCTCTAATAAAAGGAAGCTTTATTCGGATACTCTTTTTTAATTCCAAGGTCCAAAAGAGGCCACGCTCTCGACATCCTCAGAAGCTCAGCTGGATTGAGATGGAAATGCTGGAGCCAGCACATGTGTTGCTACTTCTTTTGGCTCAATAATTTTAAAAGAAAAATAGGAAAAAAAAAATCATTATTAAATCTGCTAAAGGGCTCAGTTTTGCCTGGTCCTCGGTGACCTGAAACCCCCGGAAGGAAATAAAGTGGAGTGCTCAGCCCCTGTTGGGATTCTCCCCATGGTCCCTGCCAAGCACATGACTTCCTGACATCTGCTGAAGCAGCACTACCTGCAAAGCCATGACACTGCTTGAGGTGCTGGGAGAGGGCTGGAATCCAGCCCTGCACAGATGAACACCACAAACATCCCAGTATTTCACATTACTCCTGACATCTGCAGACAGGAGAACCTCTCAGCCTCGCGGCACTGGGCAGGAACAAGCGCAGAAATACTAAATACAAGCACAGAAATAATAAATCTTTACATTTAAATGGAAGCAGACATCGTGTTTGTCTTGCTCAGCTTCACCCTCCAAATTTCCAGTCACTGCAGTGGCTTGCACACAAATCTGTTGCCCTCCCAAGAGACTGTTCAAGACCAAAGAGTAAGTCCTGATATTTAATCTGACTTGGAAATTACCTCCCTAAGCTTTTTTTGGGAGAAAAAATGTCACAAAATCATCTAATGTAGTCACCAAGCTGTATAAGATAACATTTACATAGGTCACTGAGAAATGTCTCGAGATTTACCAGTGCATCTCTTTGTTTTTGGTTTCCCACACCTCCATCCCTTCAGAAAGTTGTGAGTTTTCACAGAAAACACCCAAACCCTGTGAACATGTGCTTGTCTTCTAAAAAAAAAAGCCAACAAAAAAAAAAATTCTTAAAAACCCCAAATGCTTTCAGCTGAGAACTCATTTTTGCATGGTTTCCACAGATTTAAACTGCCTATGTTTTCCTTATGGCTGCCAGCACCTCCCTTTTATTTCTTTATTTATTTATTTTTGAACCCAGCCTAGTTTGAGGCCAAATAAAACCTCTCTATCACACACTATGAGAACCTCTTCCCTTAGAGGGCCAAACTAATGTGAAGTAGCCAGAAAGCATCAAAAATGTTTTTTAAAAAAGCATTAAAACATATTTGCAGAATTGGCCAAAGAATTTCTTCTCTGCTGGGGAGTTTAATCTTTCAATTTAAACCCTTTAATAACAGGGACATGATCGCTGTTATTAAAGCCCTGTCACTTTTATTTTAAGCCTGCTACTGAGCAGTTATTACCCCATAAAGCACTTTCATAACTAAAATCCTTGTCAAGGGGTGGCTTTTCCTGTGCATTATCTGTCTCCTTTCACTGCCTTCATTTCATCTCCACATTTTCTCGAGGCACTTTTGTTGCACCAGGCATCATCCCACGACTGAGAGGGAGCCTTTGCTCTGCTTTGTGCCTTCCAGAGGAGCCTGAGATTTGAATAATTTCTCTGCCTTTACCTCTCTGCTTTTGGAAGTCTCTCCTCTCACCGTCCCTTCCAGCTCCAAATGTTCTGGTCTTGTTATTCCTTCTTTTTCTCCTGTGGATTTCTTTGCCGTTACCAATGAATTAATAAATAAAATGCCCCTGTAGACCTCATTGTGATGGAGAGTGGCCAACATCACCCCCTGTCCCAGTGAAACAAGGTCATACTCCTTCTTCCAGAGTAGTGGATCCCCAAAAAACACATAAACCTGGACAATAAACTACCTGGAACTACATGCACACGACATTAATTCAAATACCAATTAATGACATTCAGAATGGGAAAAAAAAGCCCAAACCAAACCTTTTGGAGTAGCTGCACCTCTGTGCCACTGGAAATGCTTTGGGGTGGTTGGGACACTACTGCAGGGTTGGCAGCACCAGCAAAGGTCCTTTGGGAAATTTGTGTCCTTTTGGATGAGCAGGGAGAGGCCAGGTGGGATCCCCAGGGGATATCAGACATCCCCAAACCCCAAATCCCAGTTTTGGCACCCTAAGGGAGCCCTCCTGCTCCAGAAGGCATTTCCTGATCAAACTGACACTGATGCCACTCCTGATAGAGCCCAGGAGATAAGGACCAGTTTCTCAACTTCACAGGCTGTAAAGAACTATGGAATGTGAAAAAAAAATCCCACCAGTTTTTTAAATATATAAAGCAATCTCACTTCTTCTTCAAAATCATAATACTTCAGGAAAAGCAATTCACAATCTTGTTCTAATTTCTTGGATTGCTGCTAAGACATTCTTGCTGTGTTTTCCAGCTTCTCTCCAATTATAAATGCTTGCAAACTCTTCTTTGTTTACTGCTGGTGTTCCGGGACAGGCAAATGGTTCTAGGAGACAGAAGTTTAAACAAGAAAAAATTGCAAAACTTACAACACAAAACATTCAAAAAACCCCACAAATCTTGGCAACCCTGGAGGTGTCCTGATTAAACCTGACTTTGTACAGCTCAAGACTTAGAAGATCTAGATGTTAGAATATGATTTTCAAGAAGGCTTGAATTTGTTATGGAGGTTTTGTTAAAACTTAATTCCAGGTTTTATTGCCTGTAAGTGAAATTCAAATAAATGACTGTTGGAGTGCAAATAGGTCTAGTGAAGCATCACTTCTGACCCTGATTTCATTGTTCCAAGAAGGTGCAGAGCACTTTGCAGCACTTTTGGTTTGTGTTCTGTCTCTGTGGCAGAAGTATGGAGGGTACTTATGAAACTGGAAAGTCAGAAAAACATAAACTTTTAAGAACAGTTTAAAAAGCTGAAAGAATTCTTTTTTTTTCAATGAATAAAAATGAAAAACAGCTTTTAAGGAAACTACCAAGGAGGCCCAGAAAACCCCCTCACTTTATAAATCCTGCCTTGCTGCCAGCACTTGTATCAAGAAATCTTTTTATCAGACAGGTGGCCCTGACAAAGAAGGAGCACTTGATGGTAATCTAATCTCTCAGAGTGTTTTCAGTTGCAGGGAAGATGAGAATTATTAAAAAAAAAAGAAACGTCTCAATGAGAAAATTAAGTAGAGACCAAAAAACTCTATTTAATCATAAACCAAACTAAATAACAGGCAGAAAATGCTGTGTGAAGCTGTGCTGCAAACAGTGCTTACTGCTTAAAAATGAACTCCCATTAAAAGGAATTTCTCAAATTGCCAACCTGCCTGACTCCACGAAGAAATAAAGTTATCAAGGTTGCCTTGCTTTTGAGTGAAGCGTTGTCAGCTTTTCTATTGCAAAAATGACTTGAAATTTGGATTTAATTTTGCTGTCCATGAATGGCTGGGAAGCATGGTGGGCTGGGAAAGGAGTAGCTCTTGCAACCACTGAATCACATTTCTGATCAAAATAGTTGAATCATATCTTTATTCTTTATTTATTTTTCACCTGCCTTCAGCGTAGACAGAGCCTTAGGAGTATTGCTCTAACATCTAAAACAATTATTAAAGCAAGTTATTTTAAAGCTCTCTTCTGTTTTTGCCACCTTGCTGCTGCCTCCCTCAGTTATTTGACACACGCTTGATGTAAAACAATTATAGAGAGAAGAAAAATATTGCACAAATTGGCTCTGGCAGGCAAGCCCAACTCTGGTCCTGCATGATTGTGAAAACAGGGATTTTCTGCTGGCTGGAGCAGCCTCAGAATGCCTTTGCCTCGGTTTTCCTTCAGTTATGCTCAGAACAGATATTTTGTTTCAATCAAGTACCAAATTCATCTGTTTCTCAAAAGTCGAAGCTTTTGGCTTTCCACTGTAACAGAACCAGACTGTGGCTGTGCCTCAGGCACTTGTTCAAAGCAGAAATGGGAGAATGGCAGCTCACTTCAAGTGGAAAACCTGGAAAAGCCTGGAAGCGTGATTTAGGTGTCTCAATTTCCTCCTTTCCCCCGCAAGTGATGCCTTAGGTTTGAACTTTTCTCTGTTCCCAGCCCTGCAGTGCCCAGTGTGACTCTGCAGCTCCCTGGAGCTCGTTCAGTGCTGTTCTCTCATGCTCACACTGACATAACAAAGCCTCTCCAGCTCGCTCTCCAAGGACACCCAGACCCTCCTGGGCCCAACAACTGCAAACCTTCATCTTGGGGAGAGGGGGGCAAGCTTGGGCAAATTCCATCCTTGCCTGGCTTCTGCTTGGGCAATTGATGCTGATGTGCAAATGGAGCAAACCTATAAAAGGGTGAAGAATTTGTGACCTGTCATTCATCTTGGGATCCACTGAGGAAGAAGCCTCCAGACTCCCATAATGTTGATGCCAGAATGATTTTTTGCTTTTTCTTTTATACCCCTCTCACACACTCTTTTATA
>VZRF01009216.1:605435-693340 GCA_013396875.1 Vireo altiloquus | reverse complement strand
GTGCCCGGGGCCGAGATCCAAGCATCCACTTTTGACGTTCCCCTAGATTCTTTGTCTGGTAAAGGGGATGAAATCAGTAAATCTAGAAGTTCTGTATTTAGAATGCCTAAAATTTCTCTTTCTAAAAGTTTCAAACCTCATGCACAAACCCAATCTGGAGTTGATGTTTCTGTTTCAGAAACTCTTTGTTATTCTTTAACAGAGGATAACTCTGTTCTTTCAGAGAGTGTTGGATCCAAACCTCTGCCTAACATTAAGGAAGACAGTGTCTCTAAAAGTACCAAATTCAGAGTTCCTAGCATTGGTTTCTCTAAATCTGAAGCGAGTTCATCTAAAATTGATCTTGAGTCCTCATTACAAAAGGGGGATATTACTCTTACTAAATACCAAATTAATCTAACAGAAACTCAGTCAAAAATAGCATCTCTTGCTGATGAAAATTTTTCAGATTTTGAAATTTTAAGTGAAGATGGTTCTGAGGAGCAAGGAGTTCTTAAGCTACAGGGTAAAACAACATCTGCTGAAATATCTGTGGCTGACACAGAGGTGACAGTCAAAATTCCTAAATTCCGAAAACCTAAATTCAGAATTCGATCTAAGGGAGAAGCATCTGAAAGTGACATTGTTTCCAACGTGGAATCTGAAATTTCCAAGGGAAGGATAACATCTGATATGACTGATCCTGATATTGAAAAACTAGCTCAAATCTCTGATGCCCAAGTTGGTGTAAAGTTGCATAAGCCTTCACTTGAAGTTTCTCTGGATGCACCAACAAGGGATCCAAATTTCTCACCAATGGAAGTTACCTTGCCAAAATTAGAAGCAGAAATCCATGGCCCAGATTTGGCGTGCAAGGCAGAACAGGAAGAAGTCTCGGGAGAGAAGGGTACTGAGGAGAAAGAAAACAAATTTAAATCATCAAAATTCAAACTGCCTTCCTTTAGGTGGTCACCAAAGAAAGAAGCTATTGCTCCTTCTCATGTAGAGGAACATATGGAAGGACCCATCTTGTCTACTTCATCTGGAGACACAGGATCTGAATTAACTCTTTCTACTCAAGAGAATCAATACCTCCATGCAGAATTTGATGCAACAGAAAAAGATGGTGAAAAGGGCAAAACCAAGAAATCCCAGTTCACCATGCCAAAGATCTCATTCCCTAAAATTAAGGGTCAGAAAGTCCAGGTCTCTCTGCCCGTCCTGGAAAGTGATGTTTCTGGACCCAAACAAGAAAAAGAAGGTGTTTCTGTTCAGAAATCTGAGAAAGTGAGTAGTGGAGAAGGGGCAGGACTGAGCATAAAAGTTCCAAAAGTTACAGTCCCAACTTTGGAATTTTCTAAACCAGAAGCCAAAGTTCCCAAAATAGAAATGGATATTAGCATGCCTACAGGTGAGGTCACGCTTCCTACCTGTGAAGGAGATGAGTTGACACTGAAATCAGCTGCTGCTAATGCCAGCCTCTCCACCTCAGATATTAAGACGATAACTGAAGGTTCACTTGAGGTGAAGAGTCCTGACATAAGTGTTGAAAGAACACAAAGTGAAATTGCTGTGGGTGACGTAGAGATAAAAGTTGAAGGTTCTGAAGTGAAAACAAAAATGTCTAAATTCCAAATGCCAAAGGTAGGAATTATGCTCTCTAAAGGGAAAGGGTCAGAAAAGGATGTTGGCCAATCCAAATCAGAAGTCAAGGTTCCCCAACTAAAAGCAACGGTAGAAATATCTGACATTGCTGTTGAAGCACCAAACTTGGAGGTGGAATGTGGCTCTGGAAGAGAGACTTACAGCCCTGAAGTCAAAATGACCAAAACTGACAGTAAGGCATCAGAGGTTGATGTTCACCTCCCATCAGCTGACATTTCTATTCCAAAAACAGACGGAGATATTCAGGGTTCAGATGCAGCAGTAAAAATCAAGGGGGAAACCAAGCAAGATGGGGATGGAGAGGAGAAAGAAGGACATTTCAAAATGCCAAAATTCAAACTTCCATCCTTCAGTTGGTCACCAAAGAAGGAAGCAAGTGTTAAATCAGATTCTGGAGCAGATTTGGAAGACCAAAACCTTGCTGTCATGTCAAGCAGAATAGACACAGAAGTGAAAGGAACTGCAACTGATGATCAAGGTAGTGGGCCAGACCTTGATCTGGAAATATCTGCTGGAAAAGTTGAACAAAAAAGTCCAATTAAAAAGCCTCAATTTGTCATGCCTAAAATTTCACTCTCCAAGATCAAGATTCCAAAATCTCAGTCTCATTCACCAAAAGTTGAAGCTGATGCTAGTCTTCCTAAAACAGAAATAGAGGGTGATGATTCAATTAAGATACCTGATATAGAAAAAAGTCATCCTGAATGGACAGAAGGGGCACAAATAAGCATAAAACTGGCTGACACTAAGGTCCACACTCCAGAGTTTTCCAGAACAGAAACTGAAGCCTCTAAAACTGAAATGACAGTCAGCTCAGCAAAGATTGATGCTTCTTTGACTCCTTCAGAGGGCAGTTTTCAACACGTTGACTTAAAAATAAGTTCTACCAATGAATGTAACATTCAAAAAACAGGTATTAAGCTCCCCAAGGGAGAAGCTTCAGTTGATTTGAGGAGCCCTGATATATTAACAGAAAGCTCATCAGTTGTGGATGGAAGAAAAGTGAAATTGGAAGGTCCTGAAGGGAAGATTAAAATGCCCAAATTCCAGAAGCCGAAGTTTGGAATCTCCTTAACGAAAGGGAAAGGCCCAGAGACAGAAATTAGCTCTCCAAATATAGAAGCTGAGTTACCCCAGCTAAAAATGACAAATGAAATTGCTGACATTGCTGTGGGAGTCCCAGGATCAGAACTTACGTCTGATATGTCAGATCCTGGACTAACTGATGGTAAGATAAAAACACCCCAAGCTCTGATGGGTGGCATTGAAAATGCAAAGGTAGACATAAGCACCCAGTCAGTGTCTAAACCAAAGACAGAGGGAGTTATTGAGAGTCTTGAGGAAAAGGAAATCAAATTAAAAGAACATGAAATAAAAGCTGAAGAAATTCAGACTGAAGAACATCAGGGATGGTTTAAAATGCCAAAATTCAGAATATCTGCATTTGGCAAGTCATCCTTAAAGGGAAAAAAAAGTGATGCTGATATTGAAAGAAATATGGAAAAAGCTCAGGCAACTATTCCTTCTGCAAAAGTACAAACTGAAACAAGTATTCCTGAAAATACCTACTCATTACCACATGCAGTTGCTGAAATTACTATTGGAAAAGAAGGGATTCAAAAATTAGGAGATTCTGTGAAGAGTTCTGATGTTAGCTTGCCAAAGATGGAAGGAGGTATTTCATTATCCACAGAAAGAACAGATAGTAGAGTGAATATTCCAAAAACTGAAACTTACGCAGATGTAGTTAAGCGCAGTGCTGAAGGACATACTTCAGAAATCACAGTGTCTGCAGTAGAGTTGTCTAAATCATATCCAAGTGCTTCAGAAACTGACAAAGACAAGAGTTCAACAAATAGGCTTCCCACATGTACTCTGACTTTTCCAGAGCATAAAGGCAAATCACGGGACATAGAAGTCCTAAACATAGAAAGTTCCATGAAGTTAGAGACATCAGGAGTAGGATGCAAACCATCATCAGCTGAAATTACTCTGGATGCAACACAGAAGGAAACAGATGTTAGTCTTCCAAAGGAGGAGCTAGATATTCAAAATAAAGAGGCAGCAAGTAAAAAAGGAAAGATAAAGGGTGAGGTGAAAATCATAGGAAAAGACAATGAAGAAAGTAAGTTTAAAAAGACTTCATGTGAATGGTCTACAACAGAAGGATCAGAAGATGGTACTTATGTCACTGCTAAGCTGGAAGATCTAAAGGTAGAAGTCCCAACAGTGAAGACGGATGTTAAAATTACTAGAGTAGATCCTGAAATGAAATTTCAAGTGAAAAGTGTTGAAAAGGATGTGTCTGCAGGAGTGGAAGTGCAAGTAGAAGACAGAGCAGAAACAAGTAAAATTAAAGCATACAAGTTTAAGATTCCAAAGTTTGGAATGTTGCATTCAGAAATCAAGGGGTTTGAAGATGACACCCATATGCCAAAGTCAGAAGCTGATTCATCACCTAAAAGTGAAATAGGCACAGCAGAAATGCAGTTACGAAAACCAGAAGGATCTATTGGCCTGAAAAGTCCAGCTCTAGATCATATGGAAGCATCTGCCAGAGTAACAGGGGAAACAGTGGACCAAACACAAGGTGTCCCAGAAGTAAGTGTAAGAATTCCCAAACTAAAAATACCGAGATTCACTTTCCGAACTCTCCCAATTGAAGCTGATGTTTTACTGTCAAAAGTGGTAACAGATCCAAAGGGATCTAGTACTGACATTGAAGTAGTGCAACTGCAAGCAAGCTCTGCTACCCCTGAAGAAACACCAGGAGCTCTAGAGGGGAGTATTCAAAAAGCAAAAAGCAAAATACTAACAGTGACTGAACCTGCCATTAAAACAGCACAAGTGACAGCCACCATAGAGTCCTCCCTTTCAAGTGCAGGGCAAGACATTCATTGGTCTTATATAGAGGGCCAAGAAGTAAGTGAGAAAGTAGAACCTGAACATGTTGCCATTGAAAGGTGTGAGATTTACACTACTGAAGTACTGAAAGAATCAGAGATTCTGTCATCAGAGGTCAAAACTGCTGCTTTGGGATTCTCGTTGCTCAAGGCGAAGTTGCCTGAATCACACAGCAATTTAGAAGTGCTGGTCCATCAGCCATCTCCAACAGGAGGTGCATCAGTGAGAAAACCTACAGGTGCTGGTGAAAGCCTCGGAGCAGCAGCACAGAGAGCTGCCAGTGCTGATCTTAAACTATCTGACAAACCACACCGTGAGTCTGAAGAATCTACAGGAAAAGTAAGTTTGACAAAGTTAAAAACATCTGCTGCTGAAGTAGAGTGTTCCAGTAAACCTGAAGAGAGTTTTCCTGATAAACCACCAGAGGGAGTAACTGCAGCTCCTCTCTCAAAAGATGAAGATGTAGTTGAAGCAGTGGAAGGTGAAGAAAAAGACATAACCAATGAGAAAGAAAAGACCGATAGTAAAAGATCTCCTGGAAGATTCAAATTTTGGCTTCCAAGTATTGGCTTTTCATCTTCTGGGAATGAAACAAGCACAGATGCAAAACCAGAAATAAAAAAATCAGTTCCAGAAGATGTGAAACCTGCTGACACATCAGATGATTCCTCCAAGCAGGCTGAAAAAACTGGATGGTTTAGATTTCCCAAGCTTGGTTTCACATCTCCTTCCAAAAAAGCTAAGTCAGTTGACAAAGAAGAGGTGGGTCATAAAGAGGGGAGACTCTCAGATGAAGATAGCCCAACAGATAAACCAGATGTGTTTTTTGATGCACAAGAAAGCTTGTCACCTAAAGAAATAGGAGAGGGTGAAAAAGCTGAAATTGACGGGGTCTCATCTATTGTGACATCTTCAGCAAGAACTGAATTAATCTTGCTGGAGGAAGAAAAAGATAGTAAATATAGTATTGTTGGAGATACAACCAAATGAAGGTTGTATTATCTCAATCCTCACTGAAAACAAAATCATCCATATGTACAGAAGAGAATGTTTTCTTAACTTTCTACTAACTGAAAATTAAAACCCAAAGCTGGCTTCATGAAAACTTGAACAGAATTTACACACTTAAATTTTCAAGTACATGGATGAGCTAGAATGTACACTAATAAAAATAATGATTTCTTCAAATCTACCCCAAAGGCAACAATTATGACAGGCACAGAGGAGCCCATAGCTTGAGCAAAGTCTGAGTAGATACCTGAACCATGAAAGTAAATCATTGAAAGGCTCAATGACAGCAAAAGACTTGTTAAATAGGCTTCTCAAAACACACCAGTTATATTTAGATTACAGATTATTTCCAGAATGGGTTATAAACTAGTACTATGAGAACTATACTTGCCTGTTTAGACTTTGTACTTTTTTGATATACTTTGCTTTGTTATTAAAATATTTTTCTTTATTTCAGCTAAGGTAGTATGTATATTCCACAAACATTTTAAAATACAAAATAAAAATTAAATACTAGTGTAGAGAGACTAATGCTTTGCCTCTTTCTCTCTTCTCACTTTTTTATTATTGTAGTGGGTCATATTTAGCCTTACAATAATTAAAAAAAAAAAACAGCAAAAACCAACAGATTAATTTCAAGACCAAAAAACATGTAACTAAATCATGTTTGTAAGATACGAGAATAAAACATGCTTACAAAGAGTATTATTCAAATGTGGATAAATAAATTTTAATGTATATACTTACGGGATAGTTTAATGCTTTGAATGATCTGCCACACTGGTGGAATTGCTTCAGAGATTTTCTGGGAAAGGAGGTGTATATAATTATTTGCTTCTTTGTTTATGTTAATGCTTCTCTCAAGTGCACAATGACAACGAGAGTACATAAGTGACAGCCTTCACATGTACCATTAAAACACTGTCTGTATTCTTAATTCACAATAAACTCACCATACAAATAATAACTTGAGTAGTGTGAGTTACTGACATTTCCGATTCTGAAAATCCCAGCTTAAATTTGCAGAAGTTTGTATGTACTTCACTGTCTGCTGAGGTGGATGCTTATTGAAAGCACAGTTCCTAAATACAGGGGAAATGGAGATTTTCACTCATTACAATCACAAGCTGAATCACAGAATATGTTGAGTTGGAAGGGACCTGTCAGGATCCTTGAATCCCACTCCTGGCCCTGCATAGGACACCTCAAGACTCACACCATGTGCCTGAGAGCATTGTCCAAAGGCTTCTTGAACTCTCTCAGACTTGGGGCTGTGACCACTGCCCTGGGGAGCCAGTTCCAGTGCTCAAACACCCTTTAGGTGAGAAACCTTTTCCTAACATCCATCCTAAACCCCTCATGACTCAGCTCCAGCTGTTTCCTCAAGTCCTGTCACTGGCCATGAGACAGAAGAGATCAGTACCTGCCCCTCCACTGGCTCTCGTGAGGAGGCTGAAGATCCCAATGAGCCTTCCCCTAAGTCTCCTCCAGGCTGAACAGACCAAGTGATCTCAGCCACTCCTCACACAGCTTCCCCTCCAGACCCTTCACCATCCTTGTGTCCTCCTTTGGTCACTCTCTAATGTCTTTTTTTCTATTGTAGCACCCAAAACTGCTCACAGGACTCCAGGTGAGGCTGCCCCAGTGCAGTGCAGAGCAGAGCAGAGCAGAACAATCCCCTCAAATGCAAAAACATTTTCCCAGGGGATTTTACTCACTAGTTCTCTGAGCAACCTGAAGTCAGCTCTCCTCCAGTCCAGAGTTGAAGTTTTGCTGTCCCTCTTCCTCCTGTCAAAAGGGATTTTAGACTGAATTTCTTCGTGGTCACTGTGGCCAAGTCTGAACCTCCCCGTTTCAACTATTCCCACACATCCTATCACAGGATACCAGGAAGAAAGGATTAGCACCTCCCTCTCCACTTCACCTCCTCAGGAAGCTGCACCACCACAATCTACCCTGCAACTAAAGCCAACTTTTCTGGCCCCCTGCAGAAGTCTGTGAGTCAGTGCCCATGAACCCAAGAGCTATCCTTTAGGGATTATGGGGATATTCATGGCTGATATGCATAAATGGTAGATGAAATGTAATCTCAGTACCTGGATGAAAGCAACAAAGGTATGTTTTATCTGGAACAGCTGGGAAATCCTGGGTAATGACAAGAAAAAATGAGAACAGATAATACTAAAGGTTTTGGAATAAGCTGGTGTCTAATGTGTGAAGCCAGGTGACTCTGTGGTCCTGTCAGTAGTCATAACCCATGGAGCCAGTTAGGTTCTGTCGTGCTGTTGTCTGCATTGCTGTCAGCAGTGCTGTAGCCACAAGGCACTGCACCAAACCAAGAGCTTTCAGAGATCATCCTGCTGGAAGAGCCGTGCAGCAGCCCCTCCTGAAAGCCACTCTGGTAAAGCAGGACCAGTTCACTCACCCTGTACTCCCTCTCAACACAGGCACATGGGACGAGCTGATCAGAAGAGAGTATCCATGCTCAAGAACCAAACCAGCGACTTTTTCTAGACAGGAATACACCAATACTGACAAAAATCTGAACAGCCTGCAATCAGACTAGGAAATAATAGAATATTCTGAGTCGGAAAGGACCCACAAAGTCCAACTCCTGGCTCTATGCAGGACAACCCCAAGAATCACACCACATGTCCACAAGTGTCGTTCAAATGCTTCTTAATGTGACAATTTCCCTGGGGAGTCTTTTCCAGTGGCCAGCCACCCTCTGGGTGAAGAACCTTTTCCTAGTAACCAATCAGGCCAAGCATGATGCTAATGGATGCCACTGGAGGCCCCAACTTACATTTGGTAGAGCCCTTAGCTTGAAGAAATCACAGTCTAAATGAAAGAGACAAGTAACGGATGAATGGATAAGGACTGTTATTAACCCTGTTTCATAAATGGAAAAGGACTGAGACTCAAAGCCTGGTTATAACTTACATGATATTCTATCTTTCTAATAGAAAACAAGTAAATAAGAATCAAGGTATGAAGGGGCTTCAAAAGTCTCATAAGAAACCAGGGAAATAATCTCAAATTCCTCTTGGTTCCAGTTCACTGGATTGCAGGCTTCCCCCCCCCCACCCAGAGGAAAACCAACAGTGATATCAGTAGGGAAAATAGAAGAGCACTCTCCTAAGCATCTATTTTTCTTTTATAAGCCAAACCTTAATCCACATGAGGCTTATATGGCCATAAGAAAATTCTGCCAGTTTGTCCAGAAGCTCTGTCCCACTGAACAACTAATCCAGCACTGTCAGATTTGAGCTCACAAGAAGAGAAAGTTTTCTTCTTACTCCTGCAATATCTATCCCTGCCAGAACAGAAAAACACAGCTTGGAGTGCCATCTAGAGGAAGGCTCTCCTCTACAGAAAATTGTTTTGTTGGTTGAAGATGTAACTTCTCACAAAGATTTTCAAGCTGACTCTAGTAAGGTAATAGTGGGTGAGAGCACAAAAAAGCACCTGTATGTTCCTCAATATTTTGGCATGTATATGAATACTCACAGAATTTCAGTGATATCTGTACGTGTAGCTACGTGGCTTAAAAAATCTGCCACAGGAACAAGAAGCATTGATTTGTAACGATGGATAACAGACTCCAAGGAATCTTGGAAGTGTCTGAAGCGATACCTAAGGAGCAACCTGGAAACCGAAAAATGGAACACTGATGGAAGTCATCTCTGAACGTCTTTATTAGTATGGGGATTTTTGTGTATTCACAGAGGTGTAAATCAATACCTAAGTCAGTGACTCCACAGGCCTGGCAAGGTTCATGGAGCTCCAGCCCAGTGTCACTCACACCACTCACAGCTGGAGCACGTGCCCTGCTCTCCTTTGCTGTCACTTTGGAAAGTCACCCACGGCAGAGCAGTGATGGGTACAGATACAAGGCACCAGATGGCTCAGGGTTGTGGTCCCTGAGTGACTGCAGGAGGAAAGGCAGCCCAGAGACACAGCATTGCTCAGGGCCAGCGCCAGGGCAGCCCAGAAGGAGCGAGGAGGCTCTCCAAGCACTGCACACAGTGCAGGAGGGATGACAGCACCCACACAGCAGCTTTTCCCTGCTCCCCCATCCTATTTGCTGCACAAGACCAACACACAGAGATCTAAACATCCCCAGACTTTCAGGATTCCAGGGCAGCTGAGTTGGAAGCTGGCCCCAAGGTTTAAATCTCAGGCATTTATCTCTAGCAGTTAGCCTCAACAATTAGGAACAGGTATTTCCCTGTATCTCTAATTTCTAAATGCTTTTAAAAATCTGCCCTTGCTGTTATAGGTGATCATATACATGGCTCAAATCTTAAGGCGGCCAGGAGCTTATTAAAAATGTTTAAACACATGTAAGCAAACACTGTTAATGGAACATTTAGGTTGAAATATTTAGTTTCCTAAGATAAAATATCACAGCAATAATGATCCGTGTCTCTGATGTTTGCTTTAATGCCAGACAGCTTGTCATACAACACTGTATGCATTTCATTAACTCTGGGATGAGGTAATCATACAAAAAAAAAAAACCAAACATCACACACTGACTAATGGTTTTGCAGGTAGAGTCAACTATCAGAAATTCTCATGTCATCAGTGTGGACACCACGAGGAAGTGATTTCTCTGACAGAGACGAAAAGAAGAGAGTTCCTTGATTTGCAGGGGAACAAGATTCAAATACATTTTTTTGTTTCTCTTTTAAATGTACATTTCAATTCACTTCATAGTCTGTCTCTCCAGTTACAGTCTTTCTGTCCCTGCACATCTTCCAGATTCACCGCATATTTGGAATTCCAGTCTCGCTCAAAAAGATCTTTCAACCGTTCCTGGACAGGCCGTTGCCTTCTTTGTGGGCTGGTTGAATTCTGTTTGATAATTAGTCCCACGCCAGCTGTATCAGTGAAGTAGTTTTCTGACCAATTGGAAGTCCCTATGCAATGGAAAAGTAGCTGATTAGAAAACATTCATTTCCCAGTGTTCTGTTTGATCTCTGGGTTTTGTTGATTTGCTCTCTGACTGCAAATCTCATTAGGACCAACGAGGCAACAAAAATCAGGTCAACTCCTTCTTATGCCAGACCTCAGGTTTCGGAAACCTGGTATTAACTGCAACCCTGAAGGTTCATAACCTTCTGATTCCTTACAGCCTGTGACAGCATGCACAAATCTACTTATAAACATCGTAATGAAGTGCAACATTTGAGGGGTATAAGAGGGGTAAAAGCCAGTGTTTGACATGGGTTTCTGTGTTTAAAGAGAAAACATCTTTAATGGACTTAACTCTCATTGCTTGTTAAAGGAAAACAAAAAGAGAAACTGAACTCTTGATCAATAAACCCTCAGGAGCTGTTCTGAGCTTGACATTCAAAGCCTGCTTCTAAACCAGGCAAAGCTGGGAATCCAGCTGCAGACATTGTCAAGGCAAAGCTACCTCAATTCAGAAAATCAAGCACTGTGAAAAATACACATTTTATCGCTTAACACTTCCCCTCATGATCGCCTTATCCAGAAAAAAACTGTCAATTCCAAAAGGTGCTTAGGCATGAAAACAAATTGTCTGCATATCCTCCTTCAAGTTTGAAACGAGTTATAAAAGTATTGAAGGCAATCAGAGCTGTAAACCCTCAGGCAGATGGAAGATCAGGCTATCTGCTGGTGTGCATTGCTGGGAGGATGAGCTGGCTGAAATGACAGAGCACTTTCACATTCCCTTTTTTGTGGGTTCCCAATAAAAGAGTGAAATGTAAACACCATCCTGGCTTTAAGGAACAGCACAGAGTTGTTGACATTACTGTTTTCTCATTTCCTTTCCTAGAGTTCTGTTCACCAAACATAGTGCATAGAATTGATTCCTCCCAGCAGTTCCTTTTTATTAAAGAACGATAATGTTATATACTGGAGCACCAGCTATGCCTGCATCATTCTGAGCACATGGGCTGTGAAATTCCCACTGTGCTTGTCACAGGCTGTGCACTCAGCCTTGTCATGCTCTCTTCCTAATGGTTCACAATCATATTAAATAATCTCTTACTGAACTTGACGTACATTATTGCCTCCTCTTCACATCTGTACTTCTTCACCTAGGAAAGACTTTGCTTTATATGGCAAAATGAGGTATTTTTTACGACTGCAGCTGACCCTATCTCAGTCTCAGTCCCGTAGATCTGGAGATACTGTAAGTATTTGGAATAATGGAATACATACCAATGTAGGCTACTTTATCAGTGACCATGTATTTGTTGTGATTCACTCTCCCATGAGGAATGTTTGTGTGATTCAGAACAGGAACAATGAAGAGTTTCTGGAGGAAGAGAAATTAAAAATATAAACAGAAATACTAGGGTGAGGAACAGACTTCATGATTGGACAGTGCGTGTTTTCTATAGTTTCAAAGAATAGAGTAGTATGGGAAGAACAGAAGAAAACATATCACACCCTATCATTAAATACATCATAGAAGAGATTTTACTCCTATCCAAGAAAACTAGCAAATAATACTTCCACTATACATAAAATTGGATAAGCAATTGAGATCAGATACAGATAATATTTGCCTCACAATGTTCCATTAGTGGCACAGCTATTATCATTATAGGGCAGACAATTAGATGCAGTTTTAGGCAGCTGTTTAATAGATCTGCATTTACCACTGATTGCTGCTCTTATTTTGTGCAAGAACAGGCTGATCACAGACACGAGGGTACTGCAGGCAACTATGGTGCCTAACTTTTTGTGTTAACTTTTACCAAAATCTACATTTCTGGCCCTTTTTATTTTTTTCATGAAGCCCACTCCTCCTTCTGTGATATCTCTCTGTTGTGGTTACTGCATCATGTTGGGAGCATTCACACCATCCCCGCTCCACTTGATGCATTCCAGCCTAATGCCTATGGCCTGTGTGCAATATTTAATGTTCAAAAATAGGTCTATCTATATAAGCAGACAGCATAGCTCTCAATTTTAGAAAACTGATAGCAATTAGACCCATTTAAAATACTCCATGCAGGAAAACGTCTCTGAGAGGAGCACTAAGTTATCATATAAATTGTTACAGTCATGGTGCTCAGCAAAAGCAACTGCCAGGATAATGTCTCAAGTGCCACAGCCAGGCACATCCCTGATATCACTCGTAGCTTAAAACAGCTGCTTCCTCAAAGTTATGTATTGGGCCTCTTCTTCACAAGAATGTGAAGCAGTCACTGCAAAAACAGACAACCTGCTCCTCTAAAAGCTAATACTTGTACACGCAAACTGCAGCTTAGTCTCCAAAATCAGTGTGGGGCCATATCCTCAAGCTGCCTTTCCAAAATCAGGTTTCTTATCATACCACGTCGATGCTGATGTGGACATGTGGGTTGTTGAGAGCACGCAGGGACCTCAGGTAGTGGAGCATGGCTGGGTCAGTGTATGTCCAGCAGCTGACCAGAAGCCGGACTTGCGCTCTGTGGTTGAAAGCTGCACGTCTCAGGGCGTTGTCAATGGCTGGCCAGTATCTGCAGAAAAGGAGGTGTGTGCAAAAAAGGGAATTTTTTTTTTCCAAACAGTTCAGTAGAAAGCTGTGACAATGAACTGTGAAGTGAGACTACAAGTGATGATGCACAGATGGGATCTCTGATGTCTAGTAAGTAAAGCACTTGTGGCTTCCCTGGAGGTACCAACAAGGTTTCTGCCTTCTACCAAGTCCGTTTTTTCCACAGAACATGTTTTGAGATCTCCAGACTCTGTCAGCTTGGGGTGAAATTCATCAAAAAGTTTAAAGCTTGGTGAAGTGCACATACCCAGGTACAGCCTGGTGCCACTATGCTCATTTCCTTAGGAAAATAAAAGACAACAGTAGTAACTCCAGTGTAAAGCCAGTTCATACAGCCTAGAGTAAAAAGTGCAGAGCCCTTTTCCTTTTCAGAGGAAAGTCTAAAAAGCATTTTGCAGAATATGGCCTTGTCAGGGCCCTGGAGACTGTTTCCAGTGTCTGCAGTGGTCCTGTGCCATCAGCCAGTGTGGGCAGGCTCTACTCCTCCCCACTCCTCCCTGCCCTCCTTGTGTGTCAATGGGCTCGGCTGTGCTCTCCATGTTCACTGAAAATCCATTTTCCTGACACTTGTGTTGGCAGTAGCTATGGGGAACATTTTTAACATCCTTCACCCAGCTACACAACACTAAAGAGTTGGACAATGTGCATCCCAAGACTAGTAACTCCAAACGCCCCCACGGCATTTTCATTCCATAGATCCTAAAAAATGCTGCACGGAGGGAGACAAGCATGTTTAGTACAGATTGGAGGGCTGATACAGAGAGCATTTTCTCACAGTCCCATGAGCAATGATGAATTAATTTGCCTAACTTAATCCTTTTGGTCTTATGTACAAAGGCCTGAGTTATCCAACCCTCCCCTGTGCATCGTCCTATTGCGATCAATGGCCTTGCCACGTGCTCTGAGGCTCAGGCTTGACTTATAGAAAAACTTGGAAAATCATGCTGTTTGAAATGCAATTTTTGAATGGTTTCAATTTTTTAAATATATCAGTTTCTAGTTGATTAACACTCAGGCATTAGACAGCAGCTTTGTTCCCTCTGCCTCAGCTGCTGGAGGAACCTAACCTGAACTAATCAGCTTCAATTCATGGCACTACAGCTGGTTGCTGTGGAGATAGCCCAAGGCCCTGCACTGCTTTCCCTGAGCCTTTCAAACTCTTGTTTGCATCTGATCAGCCCTAGATGTCACAAACTGTGGATTAAGCCTTCAGATGAAGAATAAGGAGTATTAACACACTCAATCCTAAGGGGGAAAAGAGACTTTTCTGGGCTTTTTCTTGGCTAAATTCAGAAGATGAGAAGCCCAGAGACTCAACTGTACAACACAGAAACTGAAAATCCTCTGAGCTGTTGGATTTATTAAATATATCTTCCAAGTAGATGTTAGTCTTGAGATTTTGTTTCTTGGACAGTAGAATTATCTGTGTCTCTCTATTATCCTAAAATCTTCCCTGTAACACACCCATGCCCCAGCTGAACAACAGAGGCTTTACACAGTTGTGACAGAGGACATAATGCATGGTATTCTGGCTAAATGGCAGCCTAGAGTTTACCCTATTCAGGTCCATAATTATTTCGCCTTTGAACTTCTTTCTCAGATTATTTAGATGGTTGGAAGACTCAGAAATGTTAGAAGCAGATTCAGAGCACTTGGTTGTGTGTAAACATCCTAATTCAAGCATATCCGAGAGGATTTGGGAGTCTTAGTGCTGCCCCATGACAGACTGACCTCCTGTGTTGCTCAGGTTTGGGTTCATGTGCAGAGTCTGCATCGTTCTGCTGTGACCTTGGGCAGTCTCTGGGACCATGGCAGTGCTTCACAACACTCAGGCTCAAGGCCAGGCTGGATGGGGCTTTGAGCAACCTGGTCTAGTGAAAGGCATCCCTGCTCATGGCACAGGAGGGGAGGAACTCGGTGGTCTGTAACCCAAACTATTCTATTATTCTGTGATTACTCCAGATCACCACTATCACCTTCTCTCTGAAGCTGCTGCTGGAATTTAGGTGGAATTATTCAAAACAAAACCAAACCCCAAACAACAACAATAACAACTATCTGTCCAACAACAACAAAAAAACCACCAAACCCCAAACAAACAAAAAACCCCAGAAGTTTCTTTTAGAGGCTGTTTCAGCTCTCACTGCAAAGCTGAGGACAGTCAAGAACCACCCTCTAAAAAATGGGTCAAGTGCACCAAGCTGGAAATAGAGCAGGAGTAAAGGACAGCAAGAAAGAACAACAGAAGCAAGAAAGGAGAGCACAGCAATGTTTTCTCTGAAAAATCTGATGTCAGATATATGTCTGGTGTTCCCTTTCCTTTCTGTATTCGTAAAGCTGATGTGTTGAATTTTGGAGGACACTGTACCTGACTGTCCCTAGTTTGGCATTTCACAGCACTGGAGGCTGCTCTAAAACACCAGCAATGCACACAGGTATTGCATACTGTTCTTCCTGCAGCGTCAGGACTGGAATCACAGAATCCTAGGATTGTTAAGGCTGGAAAAGACCTTTAAGATCATCAAGTTCAACTCAGCTCAGCACCAGCACCATGTTCACCACTGAACCATGTGCTCAAGTGCCATATCCACAGATTTTTTAAATACTTCCAGGGATGGTGACTCCACCACTTCCCTGGGTAGTCTGTTCCAATACTCAACAGCCCTTTCCATGAATTTCTTATTCCTGATATCCAATCTAAACCTCTCCTGGCACAACTTGAGGCCATTTCCTCTCATCCTGTCCTTTGGTACCTGGGAGCCACAGTCCATGGAATGGTTGTGAATGCAGAGCAAAGCCTCAGTTCTCTCCACTCTGAATATTTTAATTGCAGAAGGAGGGAAATCATATATTTCTTTCTTTACCTAGTGCAAGTAACTGATTTTCTCAGGATTGAAATTGTACCTTTTTGGATGAATGAAACGGCTGGTAGGGAAATATTCCATAACAGAAACATAGACAAACTTTTGTGCCTGACTGATAATACTGAGTATGGCATAGAGGTCATGGGTGCGACCTTTTGGACAAAATGCTGGAGGGGAAGCCTGTAAAAAAAAAAGAAAACACGTAGATCAGTGATTTAATTTTTTTTTTTCTCTCAGACTGCAACTCATTTATGTTTAGACCTGTTTAGTTTTCATTAAAATATCACAAAGCACTTGAGATGCACAAGCAACTGAGGAGGACTGCCAGAGAAACTTTTCTGCTCAATCCTTGAACATAGTTTACAGTCTGTCATGTTATTTTCAAACATACTTACAGAAAAATAGGTTTCTGTCAAGATTCCATTAAATTCTATTTCCAGAGGCCGACGATTGTTAATGTGGGTAGAATAGTTAAGAGGCCAAGGGAATGGGATGGTAGCATTAGGATATCCAACATCCCAGTAGGTACTAAACGTTTTCCAGAGGTCTTTGGCCAAGCAGCTGCAGTTATAGATCACAGCACCAAACTCTTTCACCTGCAAAGAGAGCAAGCTGTGTCACAGCCCCAGAAGGAGCCACCTCCAGGGGTTTCTTTGCTGTTTCTTGCTCTCTGACAATATTTTACATCATTACCATTTTTCTCTGTTATCTGCTAGGACATGAATTTTCCCCCAGATTTTGGAATCTGCAGCAGCAGAGGTTACCTGAGATAAAGATCTCCAGTCCATGTTTGCGCTACCAACATATATGTGTTTCATGTCTACTATCCAGAATTTGCTATGCAACACTCCTCCTGTCAAATGGCCAAAATCAATCTTTTTCACATGAGCCCCTGAAGAAAGATGGGGAGGGGAAAAAGTAGTTTAGATATAGCATGGAGATGGTTCCTTGGCAGCCAGCATATGTCTGCATGTCTGATTCTTTCAGGCAGTTATAACTACCAAAATTCACAAGCACTCATTCCTGGGAACACAGTTACTTCAAAAAAATATGCAAAATGTGAACTTTCAGGAAAATCCTAAAGAGCATGGTGACACATGAAGAAACCATTAGTGGACAGATAGTGCTTATCCTGTGAACCCATGCAAGCAACATACCAGAACAGGCCCTGGAGACCAGTTCCTCCCAGATGTCTTTTTACAGTATAAAAGCTCTGAGTGGATTGCTGAAGGGAAATAATTACCTTTTTCTGCTAAAAGCTCAAGGTCCCTTGATTTTGTAGCCAGAGATGGTGAACTTGCTGCAATATACAAAGAGACATTCTCTGCGAGTAACCTCTCAAACCTCTGCAGAATATCTTCACCCTGTGTGGTACATTGTTATTTTTTATATTTTGTTACAGGACCTTTCGTAATATATATGCAAGTACAGTGTAACTAATGGGTGTTGGCTTTGAAGAACCCCAGCGCAAAGAAGGTCAGAAATTCCACCTATTTCAGGAATGTTTCAAGTAGAGAAAAGAGTGAATAAAGATTCAGATCCAGTGTAGGAATCAAAGTTTATTTCTGTCATTTAATGCTATTAGATGTAAGGTTTAAAAGTCTGACCATAAACATCCCAGACTTCAAAGGTGAATGTCCCAGTGCAGATCAGCTGCTGGGCCCTGATGCTCAATGGATATGTGGGGTCATTTCTCCCTGAGGGTAAAGGTGACAGAGACTGTCCAACCCTGAGCTGTCCCTTAGCAGAGACAGGGCTTTTTTTACCTCTGCCACTTTTACTTCTTCCTGTGTGCAGTTTAAGACACCTTATACCACCAGAAACACCCAGGGAGGAAGATGAGAAAAGCCCCAGGGCCTGTGAGGACAGTGAGGAAGGTGTGCCCAGAAGGCGGAAGAGACTGAGCCCACAGTAACACCCAGGCCAGCATGTGGGACTTCAGCAAACAGCAGAATTCCTGACACAACTAAGCTCCATTCCTGCCTGAAACAGTGTGGCTTTGTCCCGTCTGTTTTTCAGAACAGTCCCTCAGACCCTGCTCAGGATTGCTTGGGAGTTTCCTATCTGCCACAGGCCAAAGTAGAGCCAAGGGACAATTAAACATGGAGGGTTGCAAGGTGAGCCTGTGCCATGGTCTCTGTCATTTATTTTTGGTGTTAGAGCCAGAGAGGTCCCTCAGGAAGCCTGACCACTCAGGGTGCCCAGGAGGAGAACCCTGCAAAGGAGAGGGAACTTCCTTAGCTGCTGTGCAATGTCCTCCTTAGTGTCCAGTGTCATGGGTCAGGGACAGCTGCCCAGTGGAGGAATGCAGCTGCTGTGTCTGCACACAGGGGAGAAGCAGCCTCTGCAGCTGTCAGAAGTCCAGCAAACTTTGCTTCCTGACCCTTCTCACTAACCAGTGGGATGTGGCACATCCATCTGTGTACACGGAATCCTACAGACTCCTCAGCTCTGCCGCTGGCTGCCCCTTTCACAGGTTAACCATCCACAGACTGAGTGTGGGTCTGAGGGTGACCTCCTGAACACGGAATAAAAGTACTCAGAGCCATGGGCAGAGCCCAGATGGAGTCTAACTTGACTGGAGGAGGAAGGTTGGAGTGTTGCTTCAGAACAGCATGGAAAACCTTCCCGGGTTTGCAGGAGGAGTCAAGCAATGTCTTGGGGAGACAGACCACACAGCCAGCCTGCCCTCTGCCACACGTACACAAGGAAAAACAACCACAGACATGCTTGTTGATTTTACCTTACCTGCTTGGAAGAGGAGTCATTGACACCGATATCCTTCCCAGTAAGAGACCAATAGTAAGAAGCCACATGAACTTTTTCCTGGGCTAGATCAAGCAGTTTCACCCAGGCTTGGTACAAGGGTTTAGCTGCAGTGCTGTTTATCTCGAAGGGTAAGTCATAAGGAACATTTTCCACAAGTTCCAAGCTGCAATGGCAATTGTGTATTGTGAAGCAAGTGACTGTGACCCCAACAGGACACCAAGCACCTGTGTCAGGCTGTACAGTTGTCCATGCTGGATGTCAACCTCCACAGCAAACAAACTGAGCTGGAGAAAGAGGCTGGGAGTGCTCTCTACCTCTAGGTTTTATAGCTAGGCTTGTATTGTACAGTGTCCCTCCAAATTCACCAGAATGGCTTCTTAGTAGCCACCCTGAGCTCTTTTTATTTTACCATGCCTAAGATACGGAGAAAAGCAAACCCCCATAGCTGGATGTTGCTTGGGAGCTCTCTTCACCCTCTCCCAGCACAGACATTCTCTTCCCCTCCAGCCTCTGAGGAAGGCTGCTTTGCCAGCTGGCCACTCTGCTGCCTCAAAAAGAGGATGGCTGGAGGTGGCAGAGGAGCAACTGAGATGAGCTGAACATGCCAGCACAGGACTGGGAGAGGAGCTGTGACACTGCCCCTGCTGCCCCTCACAGCAGCCAACTACCAAACACCCAGTGCCTAAACAACACCCCCACTCTTCCCAAATTAGTGGTGCTTCATCACTTATGATACAATGGGAAGAGAATAAAACCCATGCTAATATTATCAGTACTGTAACTATTTCTCTGTCTGGTGATGACTTCTCCACGTGCCATCTAACCTGACTCACCTGCAGGAATCATTGGATCTGTTGGTGTCCTCCTCAGTTATTGTGGTTCTTGGGAGATCTCCATAGAGTCCTTCTTCCTCTGGGAGATCTCTGTAGAGTCCTTCTTCCTCCTCCACCTTTCTGTAAATGCTGACAACTGCTGCTTCTTCTCTGTTAGGATCAGCTGTGCTGCCCACACTCATGAAGTAAACAGCCATCAGGACAAGCCCAAGCATCAAAAGTGCCCCTAAGATTTGAAACTGGAACAGACACAGAGGAGAAGATTTAAGTCATCACCAAGAAACTGATGCAGCAGCTAATGGATGACAACCTGTGAAGGTGAATAAATCACAGTCTTTGAATAGGAGATCTGCTTGCAGGTACTGGCAGATGTTCTTAGATGCAGCACTGAAAGTGAGGAACACCTGTTCAAGGTCTGCTTGGATGGGGCCCTGAGCAACACGATCTAGTTGAAGATATCCCTTCTCTCTGCAGGGGAGTTGGACTAGATGGCCTTTAAAAGGTCCCTTTAAACTCAAATGAGGTGCAGGGAAAGGGACCAAAACTTGCCAAAATTATTCACATGGAAATCCCCAACTCAGGGAAGAAAGGTAAACAAAGAGACAGGAGAAGAAATTGAAGAAATGAAATGCTAAAAGAAAAAGGAGAAAATTCTGAAATGAAGTGAAAAAAATAAAAGTGAATGGGATGAAATGAAGCTCAGTGAAATGGACTGAAGCTTGCCCAATTGATCCTTATTGAAATCACAAGATTTCATTTCAGGAAAAACCTTGAAATCAGAGAACCAAGTGGAACAAACACTCTGGAAAGGAGATATGATAAAATAAAATGCATTTTAAAAAATAAAGAAAATTTGGAAATGGATTTGCGTTGGTTTTTATGAAGACCGTGATTTTAGTTCCATTTTTTGGTTTAATTTTTTTGTGCCAACATATCAATCCCTTGTTTTTTCCCAAGCCTTACAATTAATTTGACATTAACTTCATTTTAGCACAAGACCAATGGATGTTCAACAAAATTTCTAACAAAATCAAAATAAGGAAATTCTAACACAAGATTAGCTGTGGGATCAAGTCAAGCATTACCACAAAAAGGAAGTTTGTGAAGTCAGGGGAGAAAAAACAGTTCAGAAAGTGTCAGAGGCAGAAAGACATTTTGTGGTTTCCTGACATGTTCCAGTTTTATCTTAAACCTCCCTTAAGTGAAACTACACAAATCTCAATTATCCCTGTGAACAGTATTCCCATTCCCATTCTAGTGTGGTGAGTTAGTTTCATTTCCCTTTTGCTGCACTTTCATTTTTTTTCCTGAATATAGATGGAAAAAAAAAATATCCTGGCTACCTGGTAGATTCAGATCTGCAGTCCAGCCACTCACATGCAGAAAAGTATAGCACCAGGTTCTAAATGCTGACCTGTACTGAGCAGGAAAAGACAACCAGCCATACATGCAGATCTATTTCCCCCCAATAATTGGCTCCCCATGGCAATTTTTGGGAGCTGGAACCATCCACCAGCCTGTGATAGGCAACATGCACTTTGGAGCTGAGCTTCTGAACTTCCAGGCAGAAGAATTGAGTCTGGGGTGGTCGTGAGGCTGTAGCCATAAATCTGAGGTCCCAAAAGGGCACATGGGAAAACCACGCAGAAATCACTTGCCTCTGAAAGTTTCTGTTTCAGTTTCTATGTGGATAAAACTTCTTGCTTTTAATTTTCTCTGCTTTTCTCAAAATCTACAGTCCTGACATCGATTTCAGGCAGTGATTTGAATGAAATAATCATTTTTAAACTATCTACTTAAATTTTTGCCCTCTGGCTTGTTCTCCACCTCATCAAAGGCAAAAAAAAATTTCACCCATTTTTAACAGTTCTGCATTTCATCACAGGAACACCTTAGCAAGACTTAAACGTTGCCCAGGTCTTAGAAGACATTTCTGAGGTAAGAAATCTATTTTGAAGTCACATCATGGCTGTCACTATGCTACACACTGTGATGTCCAGGTACTCTGGGCATGCTGAATAAATGAATACATGAATAAATTCTGTGCCAATGGTGGAAGTAAAGCTGTTCATACAAGCGTGGTTTTCTTGTACCAAGCCAGACAGAGCTGCAGGATTTAGCTCCACATTACTCCCTCTGGGTAAGGGGTCTACCCTCTGATCAGTCTTACCAGATAAATCAATGAGAGTTTTGTCACTCACTTGTTTATAAATAGGATTGAAACCTACACAGATTTCTAAAATGGGCCATTAAATCATTCTTTTTAACCTGATATTTCTTATCAGAAATGTCAGTGCAATCTCAGCTCTTGTAAGCAAATGTGGTGTAACCCAATAATTACCATTTTGACGCCTTTTTGATTGTTCACACCTGTCTTCATGCTGGAGGACTCATAAAACATCACGGATGTTTTTAATGCTTTTTTCACAATCTGAAAAACAGAAATATATGCAAAGGGGAAAACAAAAAGCCTTATGACAACATTTTCATATAGCCATTTACAGACAAAAAGTGCAGGTTACTGCCACTGCTTTACACAGTGCTCTGAGATTTAAGTATGGATCTGTGCAACATCCTCCCTGTATTATAGGTCTTGAGTGACATTAACAGATTCCAAAGTGACAGAGAGACAGGTCCCTGCAGCTTTTCCCCGGTGCTGTCTACACACAGAAATCCCTGCAGTAATTAATGTGTAAACAACTGCATCGCTGCCTCTTCCAGCCACTTTTGTCCTGTTGCAAGTGAACATATTTGCCAACAAGCAGTAATTAAATGCAGAAGCTGTGGGTGATATGTGCAGCATCAGTCTCATCCTGCATGTGACTCTGTCAGGCTCCTGTTCTCTTCCCGTGCCTGTGAGTTGTCTTCAATGCCAGCATCTCTTCCAGAAGTGACTCTGTTAAGGGGACAGGGACCAGGCTGAAATACAAACTCCCCTTCTCCCCTGCTGCAGACATGACTAGAAAATAAGTTATCTTCTTTTCCTCCTCAGACAGTATTTCTCCAATCTTTTGTTACCACCAGCAGAGGCATCCATAAGAGCAAATACCAAAATATGCCAAAACTCACAGCAGATGGTCAGGCACGGAGAGCTGGCAGTTGCCTATTTTGCCTTCTCAAAAACTTGACACATGCCCAGCAGGTCATGAATCATCCCTGCATTGGCAGAGGTGAATTTACCCCACAGGAGCCAGCTGACATTTTTCATTCTCAGAAGCAAGAAGCACATCCTGGGGTACAGCAGATCTCAGAAGGTACTACTACATGATACCACCACCTGCCCAGTCCCTGAACTATCACTTCTGACCCCGGAGCTGCTGGGCATTTGTAGCCTGGAGGATGAACCTGCTGCAGTGGTATTTGATATGGATTTGCTCCGTTGGTAGTCACACTCAAACCAGTTTTATGTAGGAAGGATCCTGCCAGACTTATCCCATCCATCTTGCCATGTGTTCACAGCTGTTGTCACCTGAGCTGGGTGGGCTTAGGGTGTCTGCCCTCCCCCAGCAGTAAAGCACCATGGCAGTACACGTTCCATGCTGCATCCAGCTCCTGCCCACTCCACCTTTCAGTGTGGGTGCTGTGGCTGCATGGGACAGGCAGGGGTTGGACATTGCCCAGCCCCAAAGGCTTCCTGTGGGACCGAACCACGAAGGTAGAGGGTGTCTTGGAAAACAGGGGAGGTGGGTCTGAAATAGTGACTTGGGGAACGCAGAGAGGGATGTGAAAAGGGAAAAGAATTGTGGTAAAAGAACAGATGAGAGAGACATTGCCAGATGGAAAAGGAAGAGAAAAGGAAGATGGAAATGGCGAGGGAAGAAAAGGTACAAACACTCCTGCTTAAAAGCATACTAGAGCTGCAGAGAAGAAAGCCATGTTTCCATTTCAGGACCTGCTTGTTGTTATCAGCTGTAATCACTATAGCAGGGCCCACTTCCCAAAGCAGTTTTACTCGCACTTTTCACTGTCACTTCCTTTTGCTGCTCTAGGCTCAGCTGCAAGCTTTTACACTAAAAATAGTTACAAATGCTGGCAGACAAACATCCATTCTCCCAGCCACAAAGAAATGGAGTGGCTGCCAGCAGTGAAGGACAGTTGGTTGTTCCCATACCTCTGACATCCCAGTTCATGTTTTAAGCACAATATTAAGACCCACTGTCTTACCCCAAAGAGCTGACAGCCCAAGCGGATTGGGGGGTATAACCCACCACACAGAGAAAGTGTGTGACAGCAACACACATGAGAGGAAGTGGTCACACACCAACCCAGAAAACTTAGTGGGAAGGAAGGCAAGAAAGAGCGAGAGAGGAGATGTGAGAGTTGGGTGGGAAACTGAGGCAAAGGGATTTTAAAGGAGGAGGAGAAAGGCAGCTGACAAACAGCAGCAGCCCTTCAGGCTGGGCCTGGAGAGCTCACTGAGGCTGCAGGTTACACTCCACAGCTCCTGGCTTTGGCACAGGTGTCCCAATCAGCTGGGCTGGCCAGGAACAAAGCAGCCACCACGGGTGCTTCTCATCACAGAACTGGAGCTGAGAGGTGTTGTATTGTCCCTCTGGCTCCCAAAGTCACATTTGGTGACCCAGGCCGTGTCTTGGTAAGAAACTGCAGATGTCAATGCTTTTAAAGCCACGTGATGGCCTCAGATGGATGGAGCTTACCAGAAACAACTTGTTTCACTTCTCTTTTTCAGCAACAGTTACAAAATGTCTTCAAAAAGCAGCATTTTTCTTAAAATACAAAGGTGAACAGATCTCCTATGTGCTGTGATAGAATCATCTCCCATTCTGTTCAAACAAAGCATGTTTGATGTTTCTTGATGTCTTTGACTGATGATGGGTTGGAGTCCCACTGCTGTACAGAAGTCGTGAGAACTGCTCGAAAACAGGCAGTTTAATTTACAAGAACGAAAACATCACAGACTCAACCAGAAATCCTAAGAATAATATTGTAGCTAGTCAGCAATTAACTATGGCTCCCTCTGAGCTTTCAGGGCTCTGCCAGCTGCCGATTTCAATGACTGAAGTTCATCCAAGAGCAATAAATTCAAGCACTACTACTTAGCATTGGTCCACAGGCTGGGACACCAGCTAATGCCAGTCTGCTGAGTACCCACAGGACACTGCTGTTTATAACATTAAGGTTGCCTTCTCCTTGCATCCCAAAAACCTCTTGGTACTTCTTTTCTCCACCAGCAACAACCTGTGTCAGACTTGGAATTTCAAACACAAGAATGTGATTTTTCACTACACAAAACCTCCCCAGAAGCTGTTTGAAGTTCATCAGATAAACAAGGTGCATTCATCTCTCCATGGCCACCCCCCAGCTCTCTCAATATGATGATAAATGCACTCACCATCCTGGTAGGTCTCCTGTGTGGATGTCCCACTGTACTCTAATGTTACTCCCAGCCTTATGTACAAGAGGCAGTGCTCATGCTCTTCATCAGCAAATTTGTTTAGGGTTCTTCTGTTTTTTTTCCCCTCCTGCTGTAAATCACTTCCTCTTAGACACTGAGTTTCGCAACGTGCACTGACAGGGTGCTAAGTTATCATCCAGTTGTTGTGACCCAGTTCTTAGACTCCAGGTCCTAATCTTCACCTGTTTGCCATAACTTGCTCTGTTGGATGGCAAAGCTGCCACTCAGTGGTGTAAAGTCAAGAGTCCAGATCAGCGTGAGAAGACACTGGGTTGGACTGACTGCTCAGCTTTGGTGCTGTTAGCAACCTAAACATGGCACTATTCTTACTGCGTTATTCTTAACCCACCAGAATAAGCATTTTAAGCTGACAAAACAACCTCTCTGCAAAGTTTTTCTTGAAAGCACTTTCCTGCTCAGTCATGCTTGGACAAATGTAAGGGAGCAAACCAGCTCCTTCGAAACAATGCAGCCCTCATCTTCAACACACGGCATTTGGAATTTGCAGTGACATTGTTGAGGGGTTATGTCTGACACTGAGTTTGGAGCAGCTCCTAAGAAATTATGCCTTCTTTAAAAATCCAAAGACTGCACCTCAACCAACGCAAATCTCTCTGGGAACACTGCTGCTGTTCTCCAGGCAGCCCCTCGTTCCTACTGAACCCAAGGATGAAGTTCCCTAGTGCAGTACCAGGGGAAGGATGGTGTAAGGAGTCAGTGAAGAGAGCTTGGAACATGAGGCTTTAGCATACCTTGTATTAAGCTGCTGAAGATGGAAAAGATAAGGAGCCAGAGGATGGGTCTGGTATAGCAGAAAGAGGCCTTTCCCTGGGAACTGAAAGTGCCATGAGTCCTCTGCTTCCCTCAAGACCAAAACACAAGCATGAACTCAAAGAAGCCCAAAAGGTCGTTGGTGGAGCATATAGGACACCTGTCTGTCCAGCCAGCTCGCCCCTGAATTTACTGCTGTGCACAGATCACTTATCATGGGAGCCATCCCAAATCTCTGTTACAGCAGGACTTAAAAACAAAACAAAGGCTGCTGATGTCCCTGTAGCTTTGGGTTACCAGAAAGCTGGAGGCAGGATATGCAGCCAAAGAAAAGACAGCTCCAGAAAGCCACTCTGCTAAAGGTCCAAATCGCCCCCAGGAAGTGTCCCTGGCCCTCAGATGACTTCAGAGGCTGAGCATCCCAACTAAATATTTCAGCTAAGCTCCTGCTTGTGTGCAGGACTGAAATCCTGGCATGAACTGTCAACACAAATCCCACTTCGGGATCTGGACTTCAGGATCAAACTGCACAGGCAGCAGCAGCTTTGTACAAAGTTCAGGATTTATCAATTATTTCTCCAATATCACCAGTTTAGTTCAAGCTGGTTCTATCAGAGGAAGGGCAGCTTCCAGGAAAAGGACCTGTATTTCTCCTCAGCTCTCTAACCACTTGCAGCACTGATGAATTCCACTGTCCTCCTCCTCTCCAGCCTGCAAAACCCTGGTTTCCTTCTGCTCATCTGATCTCATATACCAGCCCAACAATTCTGCATTTCTGATCTTACTAGCAGTGTTGTAGCTATGAGAGTTTCAGGATGGAAGCGGGTTTATACGTAGAATATGATTCTCTTTGACCAATTCATGCAGCTGGGGGGAGGAAAGAAAAAAAAAAAGAGTGGCAAGTTTTAGAGCAAACAAGAAATCTTCTTTTTTCTTCCTCTTCCCCATTTCTCAGACAAGGCTCCTTCTGCCAGTTGCTCTGGCTGACTTGCCACCATTCCACACACAGAGTAAATGCATCTCTCGCTGTACGGTTGGGCGGCACTCTGTGGTTAACATATTCCCTTTAAAAATCATGCCTGGACTCCAGTTTGTTACAGGGTGCATTAAAAGATACAGTGAAAGAGCTTTTTCTGCCTGTGTGGGAGGTTTGCTGAGAAGAAACTGCCAGTTTAACACATTCTCATCTCGGAGAGCTAATTATAGACAAAAACATCAGTACCGCTGCAGAGATTACTACAAAACTACACTTTCTGTTTCATGAGAACAAGGCTGGGCTCCAAATACCAACAGTCGACAGAAGGATGGGAGGCAGGAACAACCACGGTCCGTACACTTGGAAAGTGCTCTATTTATACTTTGTGCCAAAAGACTGTATACTCAAATTAGCTGGGGAGGGGGGACCCAAAAGAAGTTATTTCAGGTCTAGAACTGGGAAGTGATTCAGCTGACAAGCCTAGGGAAAATTTCAAAGTCTGAATAAAATTGTGATTTGTTTGGAAGTATTTTTAAAGATTTACTCAGTTTCCACTTTTTAAAATATTCAGTAAATTCAGTAAAATATCTGACCGTGGACTTGAAACATGTCACTTGAAATATTTAACTTATTTGGAATAATTTTATTCAGCCTAAAATGAAATACTAAATGCCTGCCAGCCATGCTTGGTGTGGAAAAATATTTCAGTTGAAAACAAATAAATAAAGCCTTGATTCATATAGCACAAGGGATTGCAGAGAATCCTTTGCTGTCTCAGTCTTGTTACTCCTCTTGCATAGCACTCACCCTCCAGTCACACCTGGGAAAGATGACCTGCAAGTACTAGGAAAATACCTCAGTGTGTGCTGTGTTGAAGGTATTTCGTATTATAAAAATTATACTCCTTCTCTTCGATTTGCACAGCACCTGCCAACACAGGACACCACTGGCCCAGTGCAGTCTCATTCCTCAAGTCCTCTTAAACACAAGGAACATTATTTTGCTTACAGAGAGGTCCCTTTCCCTCAGGTGAAGGTGTGTTACAAGCTGTTATCATACATCCTCTTTCAGCCTGCCCAGGTGTCAGTGGCTGGGAGGGAGATCCATTCCCAGGGAAAAACGTACCATCCAAAGGAGTGACCGGCTCTCTTGCTGAAGCCATGAGTCCTCTTGCTGAAACCAAACCTCACCTGTGCCTCTGGATCTCCTCTTGTCTGGGAAGTGGCTGTAGGTGCCAGGTAGATGCAATGTTTGGGGATTTTGGGTTTTTTTTTCTTTTCTGTGATTTGAATGTTGACAGAAGCATTTAGTGTTGAACGAACCCTTTCTGGCACCAACTCCTCTGGCAAGTACAGTATTTTTCGTATTTGAGTTCAGAGAAGAAAAGGCTTAATCAGGGTAGGGTGTTGTTTTCTTACACTCACTTAGTGAGTGCTGTTTTCTTACATTCATTGTTCTTGTCTCCTCTTGCTCAGCCCACATTGGTCAGAGACCTCAGCAGCCAATCCACTAAAATAACACACCTTTTCTGGGGAACTGCACAGGTGAGCTCCCACGTGCTGGTGCTCGGAGTCTTTGAGGGATCACATCCAAATGGTTGCACCTCGTTAAGGAAAGCAACACCCCCTGCAGCCAAACTACCCAGTGCTGCCCCACACCAACACATCTCACCAGGAACAGCTGAGAGCAGCAGGGCTTTGCTCTTCAACAGCCAGGGATGTCCTTGCTGAGAAGGACGCTTTGCTCTCCTTCCATTGCGCAGGCAGAACCCAACAGACGAGGGTCTACTGCTGGATCTTCACACAACACCCAAAAAAGAGAACCTGTCTCCTCCAAAGACTTAAAAACTCTGAGAAGGGATCCTGAAACCCTGCTCAAGGCAAACCATTCTGGTGTTGCCTGCTAGGCACACGCGGAAAACCAGGCTCTATTTCCCAAAGCAGCTGAGGATGTTAGAGAGCCAAGCTTGCAGCTGAAGGCTCAGCAGGAAGATGCACAGAGGAGATCATTACTTTTCCCATCTATCCTTTATTTTTCCAATTCTAGCAGCTTTCATTATGCTGCAAATAGTTTTGGCCACGGTTCCACTGCCTCTTATGTTTACTCAGTCAAACTGTTAAAAATTAATGAAGTGGGTGCACTATTGATTTCAAAAGGGCCCCTTGCACAGCATCCCGACTCAAACACTGCTCTGTACTGTCAGGGAAGCCTGGGGAAATATTCTTAGTGTATAATCCAGCTCTGCATTGTAGACAACACAGTAAACTTCTCTGCAGACACAGCACACAAACTAAGGTTCAGAAGGCCTTTTAAGAGAGGCATAAAATTTATTGTTTTTTCAAACACAAAATCCCTCCCTGAAACTTTTAAATGTAAAAGATTTCCATGTTAAGTATCTAATTGAAAGGTCACCAAGGGATGGAAAATCTCCCAATGATTCTAGTTAGGGACTAATATTTTCTTTCTCTTTCTGTTTTAGTTATTGCTGACAAACAATGCCATGTTTTCCTCAGCTGCATGTGTTCTGCTTCCTACAGGAGCTGTGCTAATGCAGAGTCCCACATGTCTCCAAGCAGGGTGGGGGAGGCTGAAGGCAGTGCAGAGGACAAGGAGGAATAAACATTATTTCAAAAGTGCCAGGAAGGATGCAAAGCTCAGACGGAACTGCAGAAGGGAAGGAATGAAGGAAAAAGTTAAAAAGTGTTTCACAGACACATAAACTATATATATATATATATATATATATAAGGTGAGAACAAAAAAGTAAGCCTAATAATGTATCTGTAATCACATATGTCCTGGGGAATCATCACTTCCAGGCTGGATTCAACCACCGTGTTCATCATGGAAATGAAACAGCACTAAAAATTAAATATCACCATACTGTACATTCAGATGTGCCACCCTCATGTGAGAGGGACTTAGGGACTTCAACCCTGGAAGTTCTGGGGGGATGAGGGGACTCCTGTTCTCTGGAGAGAGATCTGGCCCAGCCATAGCTGATCACCAGGACTGATCCAGGCGTGCTGTGAGCCTTCAGTTGCTGACAGTTCTCTCATTGCACTGCACTTAACACCAGTGAGAACAGGCAGTTGAAAAAAAATCCATCCACCAAACACACATTCTCCTCCAAATTAACACACAAAATCCAGAATCACTGTCACATGATAAAAGAATGATTTATTAGAGCAACTTTATGATAAAATTATATAAAATAACAATTTGGTTTTTTAAAGACATCCACAATATCACCTTGAAACAAAATGTACAGATACTGCCTATAATCCAAACAAAAATAAATTACCGTTAAAATAAAAAAAAACAAAACAAAAGTGGAAAGAAATCAGGGCAGAAGAAACAAATCAAAATTATACACAGCATTTCAAGAGGGCGTGGAAAAGAGAAAGTCATTAATCGATTCAAGTTATACAAACGTGTTTCAGCTTTACTCTCAGACAGCTCAGCTTGCATTTGTGTTGCATGCAAATGGAATGATCCAGTGAACAGTTCAGAACAGCAGAATCAGCAGCATAACAACAGCAGAGAGTGAAATAGGCACAAATCAGCATGGGGCACATTGAAAGTGAACAGGTAGTTCTGTCTGGTCTTTGCAAAAGTTATACACATTTACCAACTTCAAAAATAGCTAGTGTGATCTGCAAAACAAGAAAAAACTAGTAGAGTCTTGCACTTAAATACTTTACACTTTATTACTTTTTTTTGTCTCCTTTTTTTGTCAGTAGGCTGTATGTAAACATTCCACTAATTGTACCTTTACTAAAATACTCAAAGATGATGCAGATGTTCTTTTCTCCTGGAGCATGACCACAACATGACCACCATAGATCCAGCTGGGTCCTTGCTCCCAAAGCTCCTACACACCCTCACAGGAATTTACATTCACGCCATCAGAACAGAATAACAGCATTTTACATTTGAAAGCATCGAACTGAAAAGTTTTCAAGTATAGTGGAAGAGCTGAGGGCTGGGATTTTGGAAGGTGCTCAGGGCATCAGGCACCCAAAGCATATGGAAACCCAAAAAGACCTGAGCACTTGCTTCCCCTAAGACTTTGAAAATCCCACCCTTCGTTACATTGCTTTAGTCAGACACAAAACACATGAAAGCAAGGTGGCATGGGAGTGACACACAGGACAGCATCACCCCTGCCAAGCTCAATGCAAGGCTCATCCATAGCTCACAGAAGCCAGCAGGAATCTTGTTCACTGATCCTGGGCCCCCCAGATACACCACTGCACATGGGTCAGGTTCACACTGGAGTCACACAAGCATGTTTCCATGGCTGCACGCAGTACTGCTTCTAAGAACCAACAATCAGCAAAGGAGTGGATAGCTCTTTGGCTTATCTGGAGCAGACAAGTGCAAACCGCAGTACTTCAGAAGCAGTGAACACAAGAAAAAATATGTTGCGTTTCATCGTGGACCAGCAAAACCTTTTCAAATGCAAAGATTCGAGAATGAGCATTGTGTCAGGACACAGAAGCATTTTATAGTTTGGCTGAGTCACAAATAAAACAAACCAAGCTGTGCATCCTCCCTGCCTTCACACACTCGTTTCCAAATTATCAAAAGACACTGACTGTTGCATCCTCATTAGTCACTTGAAGAGGTACCGTATTTTGCAGGTTGATTTAACTGATGCAAGGTGTCTGTGGGCTCGCTCTCAAGTTCAGAACAGAGCAACCAAGGGAGAAAATCTCTCCCTGATGTGTTCAAGAATCAAAGAAGAATCAAGCAATTTTCAAGTGAAAGTAAACAGAAGTCCCATCAAGGACACATCGCAGAGAAACAGAATCCACTTGCGCATTGCCATGAAGATGTGGAAATAACAAATAATCATAGAAGTCAGATGTATGTCTTAGCAATTCATTTGTCTCTACAGCAAAACTGAAACTAACAGCAACACCTTATCTGTGAAGGTCCTTCAACTCCTAGTGAGTTGGGGTAGCACCTGGTCAGCTCAAGCCCTAAGAAGGGCTTGAAAAATTGTGTCTCATATGTCAGGAACGATACCACCACCTATGATATTCACCAAGGACACAGTCAGGTATTTCAAGGAAAGACAGATCAGAATCAACGACTGAATTAACACATTCAGATAGTGCGTATATTACAGGCAGAACAACATCAAGGGCAAATTCTTTTTATTCTGCATTCATCTACGTGAAATCCAGCAGGTTTCTTCATGGAAGGGCATCTCCACACAAGCAGATGAGCTTATAGCCTACTGGAAATCTCGGAAGGATATCTGCACCTACTATTTACCAGCCAGCATCTTGCAGGCTCAAAAATAAACTAATGGCGTGTTGACATACTCCCATTTTGGGACCGATCCTGTCTCTGCTGAAATCGATGGAAAGCTCTCGCTGGCTTCACCAGGAAAGCAATCACCTTCTTCACTAGTAAGGTTAAACACTTTGTGAGCATCCCTATTTATTTAAATTATTTTAACAGGTTCCCACTGTTACAACATCCTAGCAGAAAAGCTCAGGTAACTACTGAAGCTAACTAAGGAATCCACTATTCACCCCAAAATATAGAGTCAGCACACAATAAGCAGTCAAGCTTGGGAAACCATTTTCACTGGTTAAACTACATACTGTATGAGGGCAAAGTGGAACTCATCTGCTCACCTTTCCCAGTAAATGTATCCTCCACAGCTACAAAAGAATTTCTTTACCTGATTACTATTTGTTGACCTGGAAGAACGAAAAAGGAATCGATACAAGACAGAAAAAACTGGGAGCAAACACATCTGGAAGAGATCGCCTCAAAACCAAAATTAGTGTTCTTGAAGCAACAAAAATTGCTTAGTGTTTTGCAGTTTAACACAAAGACAGAATATAAACCCCAACTTTTGTTAAATAAGAAATTGCTCAAACAACTGCACACAACCCTTAGTGTTTCTAGGATTATAAAGGAACAAAAATTAAATTCAGAGACAAAAATCCCAAATGGACCAAGTGCTTGACACTGTTGAATAGTTTCTGAAGAACACCACAGAATGGTGGTCTTTGCAAGCACTTTTGCACTGAAAGAAAAATTCCTAACAGACCTAGCCATAAAGGTGGAGCTACATTGAAGCTATTATTTTTTCAGTGCTGTCAAGTGATTGCACTAGTTCACAGCAACTGTGTAATTAAGTTTATTCCACGAGCCATTGGAACAGATGTTTTTCTTTGCAATTGGGTAATTGCAAACATTTTAGTCTTTGGCCCAGCCAAGAGCATTTGTAGCTCATCATGAAAAGACTGTATATTTAAATTAAAAAAGAAAAGCATCTTAAAGACAGCATTTGTACCAAAATCATGAAAATTTGGCAAGATAAATTGTAAAATCTAACTTTTAGTACCTACCTCAAACTTTGAGTCTGAAATATCATCAAAAATAGTAACTGTATCAGTAGTCTTTACATTCATACCATTATTAACTTTTACACTTTCCCAAGAGAAAAACAAAAGGGTTTATTCTGTCTTGTTTTGGTTTTCGTACTGAGGAACAGATGCACAACTTCAGTGTGGTTGCCTTTTTATGACTGCTGAAAGGAAATCTTACACAACTGCAGTAAGGGTTTCTCTCAGAAACCCATGATATTGCACAATCGTTCTGTTGGATTTGCACGTTGATCCCAACAGAGCTGTAATGCTTCACTTGTACACTTAAAAAAAATTCAAACAAATATAGTACCAAAAAAAGTGTGGGTTTTTTTTCAAATTGAGCCTCATTACAACTGAATAGTTATAAACCGGCCAATGCAAGAACACCTTAGCCTCGGCAGTATTGAATGGAAAATATGCAAAGCCTGTTTTCTTATGGCACACTGGAAGAATAAGTGAGTAATTTTGTAAAAATCAGTTTGCCTCTATGCTGAATATGTGCTGCTCCACAGTGCTAGTCTTGTTTAAAAGGCATACACAGACTTTCCATTCACCCTCACAGCATAGGTTTTTCTTTTTTGTGCAATGTGTTAGCAATCTAAACAACTGCTCCATACAAACTGTCCACAAACCACTCATACACAATACTAATGCGACAGTAGATTACAGTTTAACAGCAATACAAAATATTGTATCAGATCACGTATTTCTCTCCATCTGGAATGAAATTTGAATCTTGTAAGGTAGAAGACCCACAGTTCGATTTCTGAGCGTAGTTTCTCGTCTGTGCTGGGGACAAAGTCTCCAGAGTGGACCCAGAATTGTTAGCAGTCCTGACTTTAGTGGCTGTAGATTGTTTAGCAGCAGCAGATGCTTTGTTACTGGCAACTATATCCAAGTTTCCAGTAGGGTCAACGATAGCGTTTATGACTGAGGGAAAAAACAAAAACAAAAAACCGATATAAACACATTAGCAGCACTCAGCAAAGTTTCCAAACAGAAGCTTACTGCATTCATTTTGAAGGCAGTAGAACTGTAAGCAGTACTTTTCTTCATTTTAGTCAGGTTGTTTTCCTCATTAGTACCTTCAGGCCTAAACAGCTTTAACAAGCAAAACCTCTCCTAGACTGAAGCCATGTGGATTCTCAACTTTCTAGTTAAATTGGAAAAGACAAACTACACCAGCCAAACAGCAAGCTTTTAGCAGGAGCCCAAAATGATGCCTGGATGTTTTTACATGCCTTACTAAGCATTTAGATGATGCAAGGGGCTTGTCTTGCTTTTCCTAATGCAGAGATCTATGTACAAAATTCAAGTCCAAAAAGCATTGCACAACTTATTGGCTGAAAGAGTTGCTAACTATTATTTCATCAGGACAGTCCTGGACCAGTTTATCTTATTGGAATACACTAATTACCACAAACAAAGCATTTCCACAGCAACAGCTTCTACATTTCAATTTCAAATCAAAAATTTTCTTAAAAACTGTCAGTATAAGATAAATCTACTGTTAATTCCATATGCAGTCATCAGAGAGCACTGTGGTAACAAACTCAACTTCTGCACCCTTTCCCAGCTTTCACTGGGAAATCAGGCTACATTATTTTGTGCAACTTTACTGGCATTTGAGAGACAAAAGGAACATTTCAGATGACCAACCTTCAAGCTGTTTCTGAACTCGCCTGAGCTCCTTCAGGATAGAACTGATTTCCTAGAAACAAAAGCATCAGAATGGAAAATTAAGCAACAAAAAGTATTTAACTGACACAGGAATCCAGTCTTACTCCTTCTTTCTTAGCTGATTAAGAAGACTCAAAGTCAAGCCCTCCTTGCTCATTTAACAGATAAGACAAATCTCTATGAAGGTGCATTTGGGCAGTGCACAGGGAGCATGCTTTACATCATGTTGCCAAGTGCTACAACACCACCCAGTTCATAGCCACAGTGGCTTTTAGCTATGAAATGCTGCAACTGCACAAAAGCTCCTCCTTAATATCAAATACACAAAGATATTTGTAAACTCATCTCCTAGACCACACAAAGGCCACATTTATAGTGCTGCAGCACGGAGCTACACAGGTCTTGCACAATGTTGCTTTGCATAAATTGTATTTGCTGGGTCCGCTGCTTTAAGTCCACTTAAATCCTTACTGACAATCCCCTTCAAGGACAATGAAAGGTCATGAGAGCACAAACATCATCTTGAGGCTGAACCACCTGAGTGAATTCACCCTGAGGTGGATTTTTACTGCCCTAATATCAAACAGTTACAGGTGAAGAAAACAAACATTCATGAGAAACACCTGTCTGCAACTGAAGCTGTGGCAACCACATGGCAAGTGATCCTCTGTTAAATGTTTAAATGAGGCCTAATGACTCTGAACTTCAACACCTGTTAAGATACCCAGTCTTTGAAGATCAGTAGAAAAGGAACTGGGAAAGAGTTTGGTGAAACAAAATCACTGAAAGAACTCACTTTGTTATACTTCAAATAGTAATAAAACCCAGCAGTTCAACAGAAGAAAACGGAACAGAAACTTCAGACATGGATTTGAGAAGGGCCAGAGAGTGCTGGTTTGGTTTCTTACAAAACTTTCATGGATGAAAGTCTTAGGTAACTCACTTGTTTGCATGGACTTACCTTGTTTGATGTCTTCAGAATTGGCACTTCATTTTCTGAATTAATTTTGGCCTCCATCTCCTCCCAGGTCCTTTCTGAGTTTTGAAACAGAATCCTGTAACACAAAAAGAAGACCAGATCTTAAAATTGCCATCAAAAAACTGCTTGTTTGAAAGACTTAATTATCACAAGATGTGGCAACAAAAGAGATTAGTGGATTAGCAACTGGAGACAAAGCTCCTTTCAGCTGATTTAGGAACATTCCAAAGTCTTTCCCCAACTGATGCCTAACTGAGCAACAACAAACTTTGAAAAGATTTCACAAGGTTGGTAACATGCATGTATTAGAAGAGCCTTAGTACAGAAAAGGAGAGAAGAGACAATCCACCAGCTTTCTGCTGTATCTCCTGCATAGGCAGCCTTTCAAAGTTAAGGCATCAACAGGCATTACAAATCCAGCATTAAAATTCCAAAGGCCAAAGATATGAGGAAAAGTGATAGCAAATAATCATATTACCTCTAGTTCACTACACACACACAGTTCCCTACATCTAGATTCCCTGCATCCTGATTACAAAACTTTCCAAGACAATAGTACAATATCTTCCACAAGTAGCAAATCAACAAGTTCACCAGCAAGTCAGTATTTCAGGCCAGGGACTTACTTCATTTTTTCAGCGAGGTTTTCTGTATTTTCACGGATTGTATGTGACAACTGGGAGACTGGGTTCAACATCAGATTGTCGAAGATTACCTAAAATATGAGGACAGGTTGGAAAACTTTTAGCCTAAGTGCCATTTTACAAAAGGAGAGGTTTTTGTACAGTAAGGGATCTCCACTGAAACATCTTTGTGTGGATGATACTTGAAGTTCAAGGGAGATTAAAATGACGTGCAGCTTTATTGCAGCACTTTGGCAAAAAGGTTAATACTAACTTGTTCAGACTTCTAGAGACAGAGACACAGCTATTTGCAATAACGTAAGAAAGGCACTTAGGACTTTCCATGCCTCACAAAAAAAAAAAACAAAAAGTCAAATCACAATGCAAGAAGCCCCACAAGAAGTCTCACTGAAACTACCTAATGTGAGTTCAAACCACCTCCACAACGCACCACGTCACATTCTGCTTTATTAAAAATAACAACAAAATAAAACCCCACCAAACCCCAAATATTCAAGTCCTGTGGCCCAGCAGAGCCTCCAGGGCTCTTCCAGGAAAGCTCACATCAAGCTGGGGGCACTCTGAAGCTGCACCTTTTATCCAGCCTTGGCACCTCTCTAGAGGAGAGGAAGGGATTGCTTCAAACCAGTCACAGGACAGGATCAGTACCAGTGGCTCAGCCCACGGTCCCCTGTATGTGCCTGTGTGAGTCACACTCCACCTCCAGAGCAGCTGTGCTGGAGCCAGCTCTCCCCTCCTGCCTGCACTGCTTCCCTGAAGCCTCTGCCCCAGATCTTCCTTCCCACCACAGCTGGAAGGCAGAAAACAAGTAGAAGTGACAGCCAAGTGCTGGATCAGCAGCTTTCTCCTCCTCCCTCTGGCCCCATCACCCCACTACTCTCATCCCAACACCATCCCCAGCCTCAAGTTCAGGCCAGGCTTTCTCATGCTTCAGCATCATCCCAGCGATTTGCAGGTCACCCTGCCCTCTCAGCCCAGAAGAATCGCATCAAACTGCAAACGTTGGAGGGAGCAATGCTCTCAGTCTGCAGGGTGCAGCAAGCCAGCTGTGCCACAGCACCAAGTCCAGTTACACACCCCTCCTAAGGCCCAGATCCTGCCACTGCTGCTCCATGGGCAACTCTAAACCAGCTGCAGAACAGTAAGGTGTCGTTAAACTATCATTGCTTCAGATTTCAAAGCTGAGATGTTTGAGTTCTTCTCTAAAATAGCAATGAAATAGCCTAAGAAGGCTCTGACACTGAATGTGTCCTCCCAAAAACAGGGGACCAAGCTTCAGGTTTTACTGGCATTTTATGCAAGAGAGGAAACATCCAGTCAGTACTGGCAAAAGGAGCAATTCTGTTCCTCTTTTTTCTTTTTTAAACACTGTTTCTATACCCACACATCAGGACTGTTGAGAAATGTGGGATTTTTTTTTTTTGAGTTGCCTCCTTTGGCAGCTTAGAAAGAACAAGCATACATACAGCAGCTTAAAGCAATGTCATATATAAAGTAAAGAAAAAGGTGGCCTGCCTCCTCACGGTTTCTTGTCCTTGTTTTTCTTGAGGGATCCTCTTCTCTATTATCATTCATATTTTGGTCAAAATCCTTCAGTTCCACTGATCCCGGAGGCACTTTCTGGTAGTTCAGACTTGCTTCTGGAATGTGCTGCACCAACTTCGAAATAATGAGTAATGAGTCATTATAAATTAGTAGGGAAAGGAGGCACATAGGCACTCACTGCAGGTATTGCAGATTTTCAGGCAAGCCTGAGAGGAACACTGATTCATTTAAGTCTTGTTCAGACAGGAATGGGCTTGTAAGCAAATTACTAGACCCCAATCCTTTAAGTGCCTACCCACTGGAGTCAAACCACAAAACACTGTGGGGCTGTTCCACTTTAAAATTTCACATCTTGAGCACATATTTGAAAAGTACTTTTTTGTCATTTTTGAATTTAGCTAAAACTCAAAAAGGCCCTGTTTTCCCATATCTTATGTCTTAATATATCAATGCAACATTAAAGACACATTCAAATTAATCAGAAACCATTTAGTAACACATGAAGAGATGAAAAAGCAATACAAAACCACTTAAAATGCAAATAATTAACAGGAAGAACAGAAACGACAAGACAGTTACTCCTATTGGGTTTACTGACAAAAACTCTAAAAGAACGGGAAGAAAGTAACAGTGACAAGACAGAGATACAAAAATAATGGGATGGAAAGTGCACCTGAGATGGATATGCCAGCCGAAAAGATCTACGAGCAATCTGTGTTAAAACAGAAACAAAGAGATCAATGCTAGTGAATGACTGTGACAGCAAGTATCAAAGAGAACACAGGGTTTGGGGTTATTTGGGGCTGACATTCTCAAAAGCGCATTCCTGAGGACCAGCACTCGGTGCCCACCCGACATCATGCACTGAAGCCCACGGAGATCCTGGTCACCAGCCAGTTCTGCTGAGGTGACCTCAGACAGCTCCCCAGTTACTCCAAACTGGACTGTGCTGAGCAAAATCCAGAGCCCCCTGGAAAAGGGGCTCTTTGGCTCTTTCCTCCTTTTCCCCAGGGAAAGGGCTGAACATCCAGCTCAGGAGGCTCTTTGGCTGGCAAAGCACACAGCTGCTGTGAGGAAACTGTTTGCCATCCAACCTCCAGGCTCCCCACACTCTATGCAGCAGCACTTGGGTTATACACAGGCAGCAGGTGTGAGATATTATGGTGCAGGGGCACAACAGCCAAAGTGTTTAGCTAATAAGATTCCTTTCATCAAGTGCACAATCAGTAAGTTAGGCTGTTTGTGGCAGTGAAGTGTGAGAAGAGAATGAGATATTCCTACAACGAGCAGGTCTCAGCACAACCAGCTGAAAACAGGGTAAGGACAGCATGTGCTCCACCATCACAGGAGATTTCTGTACATGACCTGTTCTTTTCTCATGTTTTCTGTTCCATCACACCCGTAAGCATTTCCTCTTGTTGTACCAACATACCGAGTATGTTACACAACAACTTAACAAACTTAATTGGGCTCTTTAGTTTTTGTGATATCATTATCAACTTTTTTTAAAAAGACCTGCCAGAAGAATTTTATGCAGGGCTAAAATTCGCAGAAGTAGCCATTGATTTGGGATGACTCAACTCAACTGTGTTTGCAGCAGCTGAGGTTTGATGGCTCAACTCTGTAAGAAAGCTGCGTCCTGCAAAACCTACACACCCACACACCAAGGCATCCCAAACAACCCATGGCTTTGGTAAACAGGAATCACGAAGGTTTCACCCTTGCTGAACTCTTTTCTTTGCTCTGTTGTTTTTTGGGGTTTTTTTAAATTTGCTTAATTTGTTACAGTACTCAGCCCTGTATGCCAAGAATTTATGTTATCATGAACAATACAGCTGAGGCTAGAAAAACAAAACAAAACCACCCCAAACATGCACTGGGGAAATTAAAAACCTCCCTGGCAAATATCCAATCCAGCACTGAACCTGAAAGGACAGAACATGAAGAATAAGGTTTAAATCTAAGGTTCCACCTTAACTGATAAGAGGATACTCTTAATTTAATATTTAACCAAGCTTCTTAATATAAGTAATTTAAAAAGCAGTTCATTTGAGGCTGAGAAATACTGTGCAACACACTGGTCCCAAATGACATTTCTGGTACACCATTAAACACTCAAAAGTGATTCCAGTGTCAGTACTTATTTTTCCTGTATTTTTCCCCACTTTTTTTGGAATAGATATAAATATTTAGTACTATAACGCAGAATGACATACAACACTGCACGAGTCAAAGCAACATAAGAGACAGCCACACACAGCCAACTTTTCTTATTCACATAATCCCTTTTATCAGATGTTTCAATATATTACTGTTATAACCATGATAGCTATTTCTCATCACTATATCCTTTCCTAGAATATTTAATATAAAATTATTTATTCACAGTGCTTAGCATCACACACATTGATCTTGAGATATTTCCCAGAAACTTCTCTGCATCAAGCCAAAATTATTAATTTAACACAGTTTCAACAACACTTAAGACTGTGGGAAGCAGATGTGGTGGTGCACTGGTGCTGAATCTGGCCCAGTACCAAAGATGAGCTGTCTTTATTAACTCACATCAGTTTATACTGTTGGCATTCTTAACAAGACCCCCAAGCTGCACTGTTTAGGATCCCAAGTTATTTAGGATCTGGCTCCACATCTCAGCACAAGCCCTGCTGATGGAACCTGTTCCTGGCTATCACTAATGTAAGGCAGCAGCACCAATGCGCTGTGGCATTTTGGGTGTAACTCTAGTGGCCTGACAGCTGCTGGCCCTGCTGAAATCATGCTGATATCCACTCTTATTCAGAGTAAGCCCTATTAGAAGCTTTTAGAGTGTTTTCAGCCACTACCTGAACACACCAAAGGTTATGGCTCCTGATCTGTCTTCACAGGCTCCATCAGTGCTTCATTCTTTGTAACACTGTAAAAAAAACTGCTCTAGCAGTGGGCACTGCCAGGAGTATTCCCTACAGTGTGACAGTCCTGCATTTGTGACTGACATTTGTGACTCTCCTGACTATTGTGAGGGACTGACAGGCATGTCCCACACAGCAGCACTGCAAAGCCACAGAGAAATCCTCACCCAGGTCCAAGCAATCTTGGGTTTGTGATTCTGCCATTCAGCATCACGCTTTGGAGCCTGTCATTTCACACAGAGCAGAAACACTGTTTTGCAGGTGCTGTCCTCTAGCAGCTGGGAACATCCCTCTGTATGAGCTGACTTATGGTTGAACCCTTCAGTGGCACTCCACAAAAAAAGTAGGTGTTCTGCTCTTCCTCCCCTGCTTTTCTGAGAGCAAGCAGGAGCTGAGTAAAATGTTTCACTTGCAAGGCAGAAGTACAGTAGGCATGTCACTTTTACTGCTTGAAAAGAATAATACAAAAGGCAGCTTGGCAGGCGTGGCACTTGCAAGGAAACAAAGCAATAAAACACTTTATCTCAGAGCCCGCAGTTATTGCACAACATTTGTGCACTTTGGCTCCAAAAGGCCCCGGGAAAAACCCCTCCCTGAGCAGGCTTGCAGCTGACCTCAGTTTAGCACAACTACAGCCACACTCGCCTGATCTTCTGGGTATCTCCCTGAACTTCTGCTTTGCACCTCCACTGTTGATCACAGCAGGGTCAGGAGGCCTCCAAGGACTCCCTTGGCAGAGTAACACGTTTGGTCTCAGCTTTGACCCCTGCCTAGGACGGGTCTGCAATTCTCACAACAGTCAAAGACAACAGGGGGCCAGGGGAACCATCTGAGCAGCAGAGAGCTGTTTACTTTTTAAGCCCACACTGGTGGTACACAGGAGGGAATCTGGATTTAAACTGTAGCAACGGCAATTTTGCTTTAGCAGTTGGAGCCTCCTGGTGACTTTGCAGCCAAATTTGAGCTGAGCTGGTCCCTGTGCTGCAGCACTGTTGAAGCCAATTAAGAAATTGCCTCTCTCCTCCCCGGCCCAGTGCAGACAAACTGTGCTGCACAGTTTGGGAGGAAGCCATAGCTCCACTGAAGGACTGGGGGACAGCACTTCCCAAGCTACCTGCCTGCCTCCCAGCCCAGCTCCAGAGTCCTTGCCCTCCTCCATCAATACTCAGATGGACAGAAGGGATTCAAGCAACACTTGTACAGCATTTCAGCAGTCCTGGCAGAAAGGACATAGCAGAGGTACAAAACACACAGCTGACACAGACAGTGCAGGCAGGGCACACGGTCAGTGCCTTGTGTGAAACAAAGAGGAAGGCTCTGGCTCCCTGGCACAGCAGCACAATGCATCCCCTCCATCCGGTTCTTCAGATGCAAATTTCAGGGACCAGTGTCCAAATAGAAGCCTTGAGAGCCTTAGGAAATAACATGATTCCCATGTCTTGCAAAGCTGGCCGTGGCACAGAGGACAAACTAAAGAGCACCCTAAACAGGCTGCAGCTGATCTTTCTGGTGGTGCTTTTTAGGAGGACAAGGAATGAGGGTTTTTCAGTGCTGCAGCAAATGGGGATGCTGCCCTGGTCTCCCACCACGACCATGCCTCATGTACTTACTAGCACTGAGAGGCAGAGGTTTCTGTGATTCCAGACCTTACCTCTTCTCTCGCAGATATGGTGGAAGCAGGAGTGTTGGGCATGGAGCTGAGGGAGGTGCTTGGTCCTGTCCCCGAGGAACTCTGTGAGTCCCCATCTCCAGCAACATCGTGAATCTCTCGAGCAAGGATGGCCACATCCTTCACCAAGGTTTGGCTGAGCCTAAAGCACAGGCAATGAAGCAGAACCATTAGGACACAGACTACAACGTGCCTCATATTCATAACATATAAGAAGAGGAGCCACAAAAGCTTGTGGGAACTATAACCTCTGCAGAGGCTAGGGCAAGCAGGGTTTTTTGGGGTGCCTTGGCAGGGTGCTGAGGAACGTTCTGGCTGCATAGAAAATAAATCCACTTCCTTCCTAAATCCAGCTTCAAAGTGGAGAATTGATATAAAGCAAATTCTAGTGACTACACACTGCCAGAAAGTATTGGAAACAATCCATAAAGAAATTTTATGTTATTGCTCCCCCAGTGATCCATTCTACATCTTTCTCCTTGTTTGTTTTTTTTAAATACAATACAGTCAATGTTTATTCTTGGGACTTCTTTGTTTTCCATTAAAAACCACATATAGGGGAAAAAACCTTTTTTTTTTACTTAAAGAAACAAAACTCAATTTCTCTTTCCTTTTCCTTGTGGTCTATAGACTGAAAATCACAATATGCCTCCACATTCTCCACAAGAGCTGAGGGATTATGAGGGTAAGCATGGCATACCTTAGAGGGATCTGGTTTTCAGAAACCAAGTCTTGAAACTTCAAGCCCCTTGACACGTGTCCAGTTAACACTCAGTGTTGGCAGCACCTTGCTCTACCTCAGCAAAAACAGTTCCTAAGTCTCTGGATTGTTGGTAGCAGAGCTTTAAAAAAACCCTTCTGACCAGAAGTAGCTGTTGTGGTAATTTTAAAGGAAAACTTCCAAGAGAAAAAATGATCTTACAGCTAGTCAGTTTCATCTGAAACACACTGTCTTCTTTTAATGAAAAAAAACAACCAACCAAAAAAACACGCAGAACACCCAACAAAAAAAAGTTATCATGGAATATTCCGAGCGGGAAGGGACCCACAAGGAAAACAAACAATGTGATAAAACTGCCAGTTCATAAAAACATTTCCTTGGAAAGAAAATGCATAGTTGAACTAATAAAATGCAGTTAGAGCTGCCCGCATAAGGTACCCCCTCTTTGTGCTGGTTTAGACAGAGCTGTCACCAAACACTTCCATTATGTGATTCAGTACTGTAAACAAATGGCATTTTCCCTTTTAACTCTCTCTCTGACTCCTCTAAACCCCTCCCAGTTAATTCAGGAGCAGCAAGGGAAATCAGAACTGCAATTACCAGGCAGACTCTGTGACAGAGCCCTGCACCGTGCAGCGCCAGACGAGTCTGACGCAACCCTTTATTTATAGCTGCTGCGAGCCGGAGCGCTCCCCAGTGCTGGGAACGCTGCTGGGAGGGACGCCGGCATCTCACACACACACTTTGTGCAGCGCAGGTAGAGCAGCCTGATTTGAAGGCTGACACACTTTCTAGCAGCTCGACAGCAACTTTCAGGCAAGAAAAACCCTCTCGAGGTGAGTGCAGCAGCAGCGAGGGCGATGTGGCCAAAAGCAAACACAAGGCAGCTTCCTCAGGCAAAAGTATTTCAAGTATGGCCAGTACAATGGAAGACCAGTATTTCTGGAAAGTTGGCATAACACAGTTGCATATTAGAGATGACAAACCTCAAAAGCCACTGTTTAAAAAAAGAAACTATTTGCTTTATTGCCGAGGTCCTCCAGGCAACCATCAGACCACCAGTACACAGCAAGTCTGGTATCCAGGGACATCAAGCTAAGCAACAACTCATTTATATACTAGGTCTAGACAGATTTGGGTTCAGTTGTGCCAAGCAAGAGGTTTCTGCCCTGCAGCGATTTCTTACTGCTCCCTCACCAGCTTCAGGCAAAGCAGCTTCAACAGTTTACATATTCAGTCTTTGCTAATCCATTCAACTTCCTCTGCAGAGGATTAGGAGAGTTCACACCAACCACGCCACACACACAACTGTGACTTCCAGCAGAGAGCAGAGATATGCAGGTATAAACAGTTAGACTTCCCACAGCTTGAACAAGAAACAAACCAAGAGAAAATGCCCTGCCCCTTGGCCTTTTCTAGATACAAGGTACAACCTGCACATCCAGGCTGTAAAGGTTCATGAAAACCTTCCAAGTCCATGTTCAAATATAAAGGAGATGTGGGCTCACAAACGAAGGGAGAGAGACTCTCCTTCTACCCCCATACCTGGGTTTGATTTGAACACTAAGGAAAAAACAATCCATTTTCAACATATGGGTTAACAGATAAAGCCCCACCTCACCTGGCAATTTCTGCGATCTCTGCTGTTTGTGCCATGAAGTTGTAGGGGTCAGGGTTGTCGTCAAAATCTTCATCGTCATCCGTTTCTCTGCCGTTGTGCTTCTGCTTGCCCAGCCCAGAGCCACGTATCCTCGGTGTTTGTGTGGCTGTTGAAGTATGGGAGCGTTTGTGTTTAGGGGAGCTGTGATTTGAGCCATATTCCTCCTCCGAAGTAGAAGTGTAATCTGAACCCTGTGGTCTCCGCCTTGATGCTTATAAAACATGAATTGGTTTCAGACCGAGGACAGTAGTAAAGAGTAACTACAAAAGGCTGAAAGGTAACACAAAACTAGCCCAAGAGCACAAGGAAAGGAGAGTTTCTGTGCAGATCTTAATTTAAAACAGCACATTCTCTGAGCTTCCTTCAAAGTTGAGCCCTTCTATGGCTCCCATTCACTGTACAAATTTGGAGTAGGAAATTCCAATGGAAAATCATAATGACTGTGTTAACGACTCACTGCAGTAAATTATTACCACAGACTTGGTTTTCCATGCACAGAAGCTCCCTGTATAAGTACACACATTTCAGACTCCTCATAGTCCCATGGAAGTCCTTTTCTAAAGAGAGCCCAATTTTCAAGCCTGCAGATACCTTTCTAATAAGCTTCAAGTACAAGCGAAGGAGGGGTTTTTGAGTGAGGAGTAGACTGTGGTGCTTGGTGTTATCTGCAGGAGTGCACACCCCCATATTCATCTCCTGCCTCACAATTCTCAATTAATGACACTCTACAAGAAAGAGTGTTCACACAGTCAGGACTGGCTCCAAGCCCTGGGGCCAAGTGGAAGCTGCCCACTTATCCCAACTTGTTCTGCAGATCTGTACACATCCAGGTCCTCCTTGCATGGGAAATGTCAAGGTGTCCTTAATTGAAAACTGGGCTCCCAATGTTTGCTGCCTCACTATACTCTCTATGGGTACTGCTTCATTCCCTTCTGTCCTTCCCTGGAGAATGAAGACCCACCAAACAGAGAACCAGATGAGTTATTTAGAATTACAACACCAAAAGGCTTCACTGTGTTACCAAGACTATCCTAACACTGAAACACTACAAGTGAATTAAGCTAGCATCATACATCATGCAAACAAAACCAGCTAATTTGGCATGTAAGATGCAGGTAGAAACTACACAGATAATTACTATAGAGTGCAAGAAGAATTCCTAGACATTGCCATTTCACCCATAGGTATAAAAATGCTTTGGCTCAGGAAACATGTAAATGGATATATATATATATATGTACATAGAAAAAATAAATTTGCTCATATTCAAAAAGTAGAGTTGTATCTCTTTTTTTTTTTTTAATGCAGTTTTAAAATCAAGAGGTCACCCAGTCACTGAACAGCAATTTTAAAATGATAAGACTGTACGCCTCTGTACGCTAAGGGAAATCAGAATCGGCTCCTTCAGTATCATTTCAATTACCCTGAATAAACAAATCATGTATACAGAGGAGCAGGGGAGACAGGCCCTTAGCTTTCAGAACTGGTAGCTTAGATTATCTTGATGTTATCTGTGACTTTCACAGAAAGCTACTTCATATGGCTCAACAATATACTGGCATTTCTTGTCTCACAGCCAGAGAGTTCATGCTGTTCCTCTGTGAGTGAGATTAACTTTCTCCCACTGGGAGAGTTTGGAACTCCAGTGGTTAGCTAAACACTCAGAACTCCTGGAATAAATCAGCCACATCTGCCTCCTTATCCCCTAGGCTTGACACTCAAAGCTTTCAAGGGTTGTTGTATCATGCTAAAGAAAGTCTTGATGGCACAGTGCAATAGTCCAGGCTAATAACATGTCACTCTTGCTGCAGGAAGGGAGTTCTAGCTGCTGATTTGCTATGTCTATAACAGCATTAGTATAGGAACATGCATCACACGACAGCAAGCATGATGAAGCACAAAATACACCAGCATGTACTTAGAGCTTCCACAAGGTTCACAATCCTATCAAGGAATTAGGAGGTTAGTATTTTAAGAGCAACTAATTCAGAGGAAGGATTAGCATCATCTGCTGTAACTATGGGCAAGGAAAGGTGTTAGCATGCGGCTACAGAGCTGTGGAAATCAAAAACCAATTCATTTAAATAAAGAACTGGCCAACACTTATCATTTTTCTCCAAATGATTTGTAGTCTGTGGTCCAAAGGCAGAGGGAGTGCAAAGAGCGCCTCCTGTTCTGAAAACTCTGACCACATTATCTTGCTTTAAAATTGTTATTGTTTAACAAGAAGTTAATAATAGCATCATCTCAAAAAAGGCGAGAGAGGAGACTGTACATACTCTTTTAGCTTAATCACATTCTGATTTACATGCATATACACGTGTGTAAGAAAAAAAATCACTAAAATTAAAGGTGAAGCTGAATGCACTAAAACAATCCAAATCAAAACAAGCAGCAAATAACATTTTTAGCATGCAATAAAAATTAATACTGCAAGAGGAATAAATACTTCAGCTGTATGAAAATATACATACATCCAGAACACCAAGACCCCTTACAAAATCACAAAACTGCTGAAAATAGCATTCCTCTCAACAGGACTGAGAAATCCAGTCAAAGGGGTTCTTCCTATTCCTTTGGCTACCAATCATTCCTAAAATCCTAAGCAAACAGATCTGCTTTGCCACATCCATGGCTGGTCAAGCACTACAGGCACAGGCCTGAACTCAGACCAAAGTCTCCCATTGGAGAGAGTCCCATTCCATAATGGGACAATCTCCCATTACCAATTACCATCCTAAAGTTGTCATCTGAATTGCCCCCACCTCTTTCTTAACTGAAGGTTGATTTTGATATGACAAATGCTGATATTTCAAGGGTTTGTTGAGTGCTCAGCTACAGGGCAATGTCATCCCCAAACCTCTGACTCGTGGGAATCATGACTGCAAACCTGCCTTAGCTATGGCAAAAGTGACTGAAAATACACAGAAGTGTCAATCTCTTGGAGTAATCAGTGTGCAGTGTCCAGCTCTGAATTTACATTTACAGGAAGAACAAGGGAATAGCTTTCATAACATTTATTTATTATTCTCCTGTTTCAGATGCCTTCAAACCATCTACCTTGGACATCAGCTGTCATGAACACCATTATAAGCTCTCTGGGAGAAAACTTTGAAACTTACAAGTAAAACAGAACAGAATTTCTTGTAGCATTAGAAATGGATTAAATTCTATCTTTTAAACAAAAATACAGCAAACTATCAAATGGCAACTGGTTGGTTGTTCAAAAAACAAAACCACTGGAAAAAAAAGAAAAGTGGCTATTTGTAGTATCCTCACAGATATCACCACAATACCATCTCACTCAGTATGAGACTGCTCTGCTGTCTCCAAACCCACAGGAAATCTCGACATCCATGCTGCTCATTAATGCAGACTTTTGTACTCACCAAGGCAAGCACCTGTACTACTGTAATACTAATCCATGTGCAGCCATGTGCAGCCTGTAAGTCAGAAACCGGGGAAGAGGGGAGAATAAAAGCAGGAGCACTTACAGGATGATGAGGAGGAATACTTGACACTGCTCGAACGGGTCCTGCTGAAAGGCTGCTTGGCAGAGGCAGCGGCCGCTGTTTTCCTGGCCGCAGCTCTCACCTCCGAAACTCCTGTCTTTCGGTAGGACTCGGCGCTGCGGCCCGAAAACCCTGTCCTCGACTGCGCTGTCTCCGAGTCACTGGGCACTGTAAATGAGCCTGCCCGTTTCCTGGGCATGGCCAAGATGTCCAGCCGGGAGAGCTTCTTTGTCTCCGTGGGCTGCTTGGTGCCCTGAGCGGTGGTGTCAGGGTTGGAAGCTGTTTTCTCAGCCTCCACACATTCGTTGTCCGAAGCATCTCCCAGCCGGGCACGGCGTAGCTTTGAGGCCCTTGTGGGCCGTGGGGTGGATAAACTGTTGGACCGGGTGAGAACCTGCTGGATTTTCTGCACATTCGACGTCGTTTTGCTCTGGTCTTCCTTGGTGGCCTGAGTGTAAGGTTTCCTCCTGGGAACGGGCCGGGTTACTGAGTGCTCATGGTCAGACACAACCGCATCCGGGACTGGCAAGTAGGGCGAGTTCGAACTTCTCTCATCATCTGTGAAGTCAAGAGACCCTCGAGTCCCAGCACTCCGCTTCATCTGGAAGCGTTTGGCAGCCTCTGCTCGGTTTGGTGCCTCTGGTGCTTGTGTTTTCCTCTTCTCCGTCAGCCTGTCCCGAGCGCTAGGCTGCCCACACTGGTCCTGGATGGACGGTGTGGAGGAAGATTTCTCCTTCTGCAAGCTCGCGACTGCTTTGCGTTTCGGGGCACTTGCTGGGACGTTTTTGCCACTCACCAAGCTGACTGTGCTGGCAGTGTCTACATCCGAGTCCCCTGACAAGGAGTCCTCCAGCTGACCAGCAGTTTCTGAGGGCTCCAGCTGTTGGCTTTGACCAAGCAATTTGGCTTCCAGTGCTGCCAAGGCAGTTTCAGTGTCCTTAAGCAGAAGATGAGTGTCCTGACTAAAGTCCATACGAGTGGACCGAACAGCCTCTAAATCTTTAAGCAGAGGGTGACTTGAAATATGTGGGAGTTTATTTTGAGGAACACCACTGCTTGATTTATCTTTGGTAAAACTTTCCTGTCTAACAAAAGATGCCGTTTCCTTTCCTGACATGTTTTCTTGATCTTGAGGAAGACTCTGATGAAGGGAGATAACAACTTTTCCAGCAGCGTTTATATAAGCACTAACATCTTTGACTGGTGGCTTTCCAGAAACTGGTGTGCCAGCACACTTGAAGGAAAATTCCGGATCCTTGCTGTCCTTGTCTGCTCGAGTGTGGGACACACTCAGAGAGAGCTTGGAAGGAACCTCTGCATCGTTGTCATCACCAATGTAGAATGAAGTAGAAACTGGCTCACTCACAGCTCTCACATGAGAGATCCGGGAAGCTCCTGGCTGCCGGCTCTCTGATCTATTGTCTTCCCCGACCTGCTCTAGCATTTTGCTGTTCTCTTTGTATTTCTTGCCTTTTTCCATGCTGAAGCCATCATCAGATCTGCTGGCATCGCTGAGGCTATCCGGATCCAGGTCTTCCTGGATGAAGAGGCGGCTGCTGGAATCGCCATAGGCTTCCACACAGTGGTCCTTCACGATGGTTCTCCTGGTAACCTCAGAATAGGACTCCTGGCACACCAGGACTGTGGGAGTGGGGCTGTCTGATTTATCGCTTGGTGGGAGTTGGGGAAGAAGGCGTCTTGTTCTTGAGGGCACAGAGTTTTCTGGTTCCCCAGGTTTTTGGGGTACCCCGCTTTCTGAAGAGAGTTAAGAGGAAAAGAATCAACTACTGTAAAACTGTGCCACTTATTTATTTATTTGTTTAGGAAAAGCTCAATCCTGCAAAGTCCACAAAAGCACTCAAAAGATGTGCTTAGAACTAAGGTTTTATGTAATATGAACATCAGCAGGGCCTGGCTGGTCCCTGCTCTCTCAGGTTTATCAATACAGACATTAAACTTAATTCCTTTGCTGGATCACACTGCTCAACACCTTCCCTTCTCAAGGTAGTATTCATTCTCCCATAATATACCTCTCAGTACAAGCACCATAGAAGATAATGACACTGCTGGTATCTAGCACCAATCAGGCCACAGGAATGAGATGAAAAGCCATCAGATATCAGTGATGCCATGTTTTAAGTGCCATTCTGAGCAACACTGCCCATTTGACTAAAGAGATGGTGTTTTTCACAGTGCAAGTTCTTCTACACTCGTATCCCCAGAGCAAAGTCCTGGGAAAAAGATCCTGTAATAATCAAGAGGCTCTGAATTACAGCTCACTGCCCCAGCATGTGTGGGCTTATCAACAGGGACACACTCCATAGAAAGATTGCTCCTATTCTCCCATGCTGCTGGCCAGGCCTTCATATCTGATACCACCTTTAAATACCAGGATAACTGGTTATTTGGCTATGGTAATATTACAAGCACTCCAGGAGTCAGGAATCCTACACGGTGTGAAAACAGTGGCAATGGTCTCTGAAACAAAGGTTTCTTCTAATCTTTATTGGATCTAGCTACAGCTGTTGATAGCAAGAAGGTATGACAAGTAATCCCAACCAAAAAAAAAGAAAACATTTGCAAAAGCCAATGAAGTGCTTTTCTCCTTTTCCCACACACCAAGAGGACCACAGGGTCTGTAAGGTGTCTTCCACGTTATGACGGGAGTCTGATGTCCTCCAATTTCCTTTCTTCCCCACCATATCTAGTTTTCTGTGCTGATCTCCACCCTTTAAACCTGCCACTCAACAGCAAACCCCAAAACAACCTAAATTCTCAGCATAACCAGACACGGGAGAAGCACACAAAAAACATGCAAGTCAGGAACTAACTCCAAGGCTACATGCACAGGGTTCTCATCTGGCATCATAAGGCAGTCTAAGGAATCACAGCTCGGGGCTAGTTAACACCTAAAGCTCTTACAAGTTTTCTCCTTCCCAGGTTCCCTTTAGCCATGCCAAACCTAATATTTAAGAACCTCTTGAACAACTCCAAAATGCAAACCAGAGGCTCTCTCCGTCTTCAGTCCACTGGGAACAATTCACTCAGTGCTTCCCATCTCCAACTACTGCAGCTAAAACAGAAAATAAGCTATAGCCAGATGCACAGATGCTCTTTAATTTCTGCTTTTTCTATCCTCCCAGTTTAGATTCAGCCACCCTTTAAACAGCAGTGTCAGATGATACTTACCTGTGCTTCCATCACCCTGCCCAGAGACAGATCCAGAGTCAGAGTAACTGTCTGCAAGGCTCGCCCACCTCGACACCCACTTCTGACTCCCTTGAGATGCTGCAGACATCTACAAAAAGGCAGGGAAGATGAGGTCAGAAAGAGGGTCTGTACACACCAAATCCTAGCCACAAAATCTCTCCTCTCATACGGACATCACTCGGTCTGCTCAAAATGGAAATCAAGCAACACATCACATTTACATCCAGACAGAAAACCTATCTACACCTGCACCATCCCAGGAAATCCACCTGGACTGCCCATACCTGTGATTCAGCCTGAGACCCATTTACAGCTTTTGAGGAAAATGCCTGGAGCAAGGTTGACTTCTCACTAGTGCCATTTTCACTGATTAGATGCTGAGAACCGGAGTCATCTTTTTCACCTTTAATTATTGGTCTAAAGGCTGAAGAGATTCTGGAAAATTCAGGTGACTCAAGGACACCAAAAACCTGAAAAAATGTTTGCATGGGAATATTACGATGCAAGAAAACAGAAAAACATTAACCAAAAATCCAAATCCATGAAACATTAGTCACAAACATTAGTCACATCACACAAACTATGATCCCAAGGGGCCAGAAATACTTGCCAATGCTTCCATGCAAACTATGCAAATCATTTTCTTCCGTACTCCACAGTAGCAGCTTTAAATATACTCAATCATGGAATTCCACTCACACCCACCTTTCCTCTCACCCTCATTATTTAGGGGTGTTGCCTTTAAGAGCAGTAACTTTCACTGGAAAGGAGTCCCTTTTCAGCCCAAAGAAATTTAGGATGAGTGTCAGAAAAGCTATTTACCAGCTCATTCATGAAGAATTAGACATAGAAAATGGGAAAGATCCATCCTCACTGACTTTCACAGGCTGTAGCTGTGAGTGGGCTGAGCAAAGCAGCCCTGCATTGCCACAAGGAACTGGGAAAGGATGCACCTCTGAGATGGGTGAGTGTTTGAGCTGGTTGGACAGATTCCCCCTGAAGATAAGCAGGCCTTCCTATGGGGGATGACCAAGACTCATGCCTCAGAAGGGCTTGTTCCTCTCACTTGACTACAAGAAGTTCAGAGGAAGATGCCACCACAGAAGGTGTCTTAGCTGAACAGAGATGGCCCTAAAGATCTCCGCTTTCACTTCTGTTAAAAAAAGTGCGTGCAATGGTGGAAGAATACAGAGCAAAGACACCTCAGAACCTAAGCAAATCCAGAATTCATTTTCTTTCTTCCTGGACAGGAACACTGAGGTTCAGTTATCAGCTGTTTCACAAGTGGTCTGCACTGCACCAGGTCCATGGCCCAGTCAGTACCAGAAGCTGGCCAGTTTGCCTGCCCAAGTCACACGGCCGCCAAGACTACTCCCCAGAAGTATCTGTATTTTTGTGACATCTTCCCTCATATTTCCCCACCAGAACAATTAGTCATCCAAAGCCAGGACTAGGACCTTGCTGTGGCTTAAATACCATGCCCTGAAAGCTACCGATCACATTTCAAACAAGATGTAAGGAACATATATAACAAAAAACAAAAGAGAGAAGCTAAGTCAAGGCTCATAAACACTGCATACAAAGCTCTAAAGCCAGGTTCAATTAAGGCTTCCTTTAAACCCTGCCATCCTCCTGACTACATTTCACTAAATCTTCATAACAACTTGCCAGTTTTGTTTTCATAATAGACCGCAGATGAGAGTTAAACCTGAAAATCAGCCAAACTTTGGTTTGCCCTGCGGTTGCTTAGTTGGGTGGGTTCTTCTTAAGCCTCTCTCATCTCTGGAGTTTTGTTTTTAGGCTATCATTCACTCTGCAAAATCCAAACTACAGATCCATCTGGGATTGCCTCTGCCCTAGATCACACCCTCTGCTATCTCAGCCAGCTGCCACTTGCCCTGACAGCAAGCATTGCCTTTCTAATCAGGCACAGCCAAATACAGAAACATCTGCCACTAAGGCTTGTAAGCACCAGCCCTTGGCATTTCCTGTGGCCTACCATGGGATGATGCATCAGTGATGGGCTGCAGCTCCCATCTTCCTAACAGCGGACAGAAGGTGATGCAATGCCAAGGCAGAGGCTTGGGAGCAGTCCTAGAGAGCAGAGCTGCTCCCAGCCACAGCTGTCAGCAGGATCAGCCTGATCTTTATTCAGGTGTTGCCTTTCCACCAAACAGATGGCAAACCCACTCTTTCACTTTTGCATCCAAATTCCATTTTTTAAGCGAGGCTGCTCTTTGCTGTGGGCATATCTTGCCTTCTTTTACTCTGCAGTTTTGTTTGTAATTCTGTTGTTTGGATGGGATTGTTTAAAGACAAGCCTCACAGTTTGTTGGGGCCTATCCTTAGCACAGGTCACCCAGGATGATTTTCTACCCCTAACCACAACCCTCTGCTGTATCCCTTCATGGCAAGGTAATTTTGGCCCTCAGCTCACTGGCCAAGCACAGAAAAGCAGCATTTACCTGATCTATCATTTTTCGTGCTTCCTCCACCTCTTTGTCCTGTGACTCCGTCTCAATGGTGTACGTGCCAGTCTCACTTACACTGTCTTCCTCATCATTCCTCCTGCCCTGGGCAGACTTCACCTCTGGAGGTGGAGCAGAGGCAGGCTCTGGTTCCGAGGATATAACCACACGTGGAGCTACTGGCATGGGCAGAGGGGCTGGTTTCTCAGCACTTGGTTTCCCAGACTGAGCAGTCTCACGCAAGTACTCAGCCATAAAATCCTGAGCCATTTTAGACTTCCTCCCAACACTCCCATAACTTTTGGCTCTGGGAGCAGAGGAGGATGAAGAATTGATCCGATCCTCCGTCTTCTCCCTCTTGAAGGAGCTCGCTCTTTGGGTCCCGCAGGAGTTGTTGGTGGGTTTGCCCGCCTGGGCTGTGAGGTGGGATGGCGGCACTGAATTTCCTGGCTTCTCCACCGGCAACGCGTTCTTGCGCTTTTCAACCTTGCTCTTCAGCCCCGGATCTGTGTCGCTCTGGGATGAGTGAGCGCTGTGCGTGAAGGACTGGGACCGCTTCTTCCGTGGCGTGTCCTCGAAGAACTCGATGACGAAGGCCTGCTTGTTGTGCAGCATCTCATGGGGGTCACGCCTCATCTGGCGCTGCAGCCTTGTCTGCTCTGTCGGACGTTCGCCGCCCGTCGTTGTCTCCTTCTCTGCCTTGGGGTCTTCGGTGTCACTCTGAGTCCCGTCCTCGTGCCTATTGCCTGGAAACAAGGTATGTACATTTGACCTTCATACTCTCAGTTACTGCGGGGCTGTCATTACCTCCTAGTTGAATTTTATCATTTCAGATACAAGAAAAGCATTCCATAAGATTAAAAAACTCCAAAGACATCTGTGTGGTACAGGGATTGCACCCCATCAGAAGAAATAAAAGAGAAAGTAGCAGCTCTTTCCTGACTCCACTTTTCACCACTGGTTGGCTACCAAGTTAATTATTTATTTAAAAATAATTCAATAAGTACTTTCAACCTCATGGATTTCTGATTTTGTAATGGTGATTGGTTTACATACCTAATGTTTTGTTTCCTTCTTTTTTCAATTTAAATAAAAATGATGAGATTATTTTGCCATTCTGTCCAATTACTGTAGTCAAAGACCACCTCATTGGGTTCCCTCTGTTACTGAGCAGAAATATCTCTGCAGGATCAGGAAATAAAACCCTCGCACTGCATCCCATGAAATCAAATCCCCATGATGAAAGACCAGACCAGTGCACTACAAGTATATGCATCTCTGAGCACCCAAGTCACCCTCCTCTACAAGGGAAAACAAAGTAGAGGATAACAGAAAAGTAATTTTGCAGGATTCTTTACTTTTCCTGGAGATTTAAGAATCATACCATGACACCCCCATGAGTTACACCATCCTATCACCAGCCAAGCAAAGGTTAAATCATTACTTAAGAGTTCGCTAAGCTTAAACTGAGTTTATAATTATTTTCACTTATGATAGCAACAACCATCTTTACAACTTTCTCTATGTACCAGTGCCTGCCTGCCCCTCAGCTTAGGAACTCTTAGCTTAGGACACTCAGAAAGTAAGTTCAACAAAAAGTTAAAAGTAAAACAGAAAGTTAAAAGTAAAACAAAAAACAAACCTTTTTTTGGAGAAGGAAACAGGTGCGAAGGCACACAACACGATTCAGTCAACGACCAGGAACCTGTCATCGGGAGAACGGGGAAAGAGGTCTCTGCGCTCTAGACTGTAATATGTAGCAAGATATACTGGCTAAAACACCACGTGTTTGAAAGGAAAACTGCTCAAACCTACTTGGCAAGTTCTCCAGACTCATGGGTGAAGACCATTTATTACATCAAGTTAACTGCGAAAGATTAGAATTTAATGCAAGGTCCATTCAACCCAGGAGTCAGTTCTATGAAGAGTTTCCTAACACACTCATGAAGAAAGCCAGCAAACTTTGCATTGTGCCCCGAGGGCTGATAAGCTTCACCCTTGGAAGGGAAAGTTCTTAAATTAAAGGTCTTGGCTAAGAGCTCTGATGAATGCAAAACAGTGAGGACACAAGGAAAACATGCACCATGCTCATGGATGCTCCAGCAGAACACCATGCACATCTCAGTGTGCTAAGACCTGAAACCCTGCAGTCTTGACACCGTCTTTACATTCACCCCATTGTTCCTGGAAGTGAACAAATGTTACTAGAGAGCCCCAATGGTAGACATCTCTGATCTTGGAGACTCAAACCTGGTAGGCAGCCAGCAGTAGCCTCCAAGACATCTTCAAAATTGGCCCTGCCAGAAGAACATGTTGCACAGCTATCGTAGAGAAATGATACCTCCCAAAGCAGAGGTGGAACAACTCCTCAGGCCACCAACACTGTATGTTTTAATCAAATGTCCAGCAGTGATTTCTTGATATGCATGTTATGCTTTGAATTACCTCAGCTTCTTTCCATGCCTTATGGACTGCAGAGAGGCAAATTAAGCCTGTCTCTAGTGTTGCTGTGCATCACAACAGCAACAGTTGCCCAACTCTCTAGTTTTCTCCAAGAGGAAAGAACAAAACCATTTTTTTGAAGCACATTTCTATTCCTGACAATGTTCTCCAGTAAGTCAATAAAATTCAGTATGAAAATAACATAAATAATCCCAATACAAACCCTTTCATCACAGTGTCACAGTACACTGAAAATAAGACCCTAAATAACCAAACAGGGCACCTCAACCTTGTTCCTCATTGGGAAGGACTAGAACCAAGCAATGGTTCAAAGTAGTTCAACTTCCATGCCATGCCAAACCCTATGGCTTAATATGAGATCTTTATGACCATACAGGGTTCCCAAAAATATGTACCCAAACCAGCAATTTGGAGGTGTAATATGTAAAACTCATCATATTGTGACAGGGTTTGGGGTTTTTTTCCAAGAAGGTCAAAGTAAATATTCCTTTAAGAGAAAATAACATGTAGCTCTCATTGAAGTAGGACCTAAAGCACAAGTAGGTCTGGTAACCTTCAATATGACTTCATCAGCTCAAGGTGCAGTTCAAAACAACAGCTTTTCCAGAGGCAAGGCAGTGAGAATGTAGGGATCAGTGGTCTTCTCTGAGCTGTTCAGTGCATGGCCAAGGGGGAAACCTGAGCAAGCCTAAATCTTGCAAAATATATTCAAAGCTGCATCAGATTCATGTAAGTCCCACCAGCTGCAGTAAGAACTGGGCTCCAAACTTCACCTCAGACCTTCGAAAATCCCCAAAAAATTCCTCCGTGACAGACTTAATAAGACACAGGTCCATGAAATCTGATCCTTTTCAACAGAGGATTTCACACAAGCTTTAAGTTAAGAGAAGAAAACTTAATCTACAAGCACAGTTTCCGCTACTGGGGATCACGTGTATCTCAACTCTACCAGTAGTCTCTGTGTCAGGACCTTTTGTAATCCAACCAACTGGCTCTGGTCATTACCTGATGATCACACTTAGTACAACAGATGATCATGCTTAGACTCCTCTGGACTACAGTTAAAAAGAGAAGTTGTTCCAATAGCTAGGGGAAGCCAAGAAAACAAAATTCACGGAAATACCTGTGTTTATCAGCCTGCCTGACCACGTGGAAATTGTTTTAGACATTTAAAATCCTTTTTTCAACTAGTTACTGCTGAGCTGGCGCTATAGACAGATGTAGACGAGTCACATTAGACTGTTCCCAAGCCAACATCACACATGACTTCAGGGCCAGGTGAAGAGCATGCTAGTTGCATTCAAAATATTAACAGTCATTAAAGTAATATTCTTCATCTTGCAAATTTGGAGCAGAGATAATTAAGTCCAGTTCTCCTTGACAGGAGAAGGGTTTTCATCTTTTATTATGCTGCATTTGCATGGCCAACAGAGCGCTATGTCCACATGACAAGACATTCACTCACCTTTAAGCGTCCTTACATGAACTGGCAGGTCACTCTTGGTACTGTAAACATCATCTCCTGCAGATTGCCTTCTCATCAGGCTTGGGTCGTTCTGGACAAGCCAGTCAGCCACTTTGCTCTCTGCTGACATCACTTCTGTATGAGCTGGTTCCTTACTGTAGGGTCTTCTCTGTCTGAGCGAAAATTTAGTTACGTGGTCTTTTATCTTTATTTTACCAGGGGTACCATCATCAAATTCAATGGTGAAAGAGGCATGACTCTGTACAACAGGGGCTACCACAGCATCAATATCCTTTGTTGGGATCTCATGGACCTGCGTTTCTGGAGATTTTGATGGTTGCTGAAATTCTTTAGTTGGAATCTCAAAATAACTTGGCTCTCTCCGGAAGGCAAACACAGATTGTTCTTGGGCATCTCTATAAGTAGAAATATTCCCATTCAGTTCCTCTTCATGTTGGGTTATCTCTTTTGATCTCTCTACAAAAGGGGGGGAAAAAAAGGATAAAATCACATTTTCTCAGTACTACTCAATTCACTTGTTTCAACTTCTTGAAAAGGCTTCTAATCACAACCCCTCTCTGCTAGAGAACAGATACACTGTGTGTGCATTGAAATACAACACTTCTTTGTGTAGTAAGTAGAGCACATGCTTGTAGAAACATCAGGTTTACTGCACAAGTGAAAATAAGATGCCTCTTCCACACACACAGATTGACAACAGGAGTGTTAAGACTAAATGGCTCCCAAGGATGACGAGGTGAGAAGCAGATACAGCACTGCCATATAACTAGTTCTCATACAAGATTAGTCATTTACTCCACAACTGCTGTTTCTAATGGTCAAATATTTTAGGGAAACCATTTTAATTCTCCCTTATTCCAGTTTCAGCAGCAGCAGCAACCTACACACAGGAATGTGCAAATACAAGCACAAAAAAGAAGTGGTAATTAATGTCTTGAAACAGGATGGCTTCACACAGTAAATATCAAAAGTGCACCAAAATTTTGTGTCTCCTATCTTCTCCCATCCCACATCACCTCCATTACCTGAGTAATGTTCCTCTTGTCTTCTCTCCTCCTTGTTATTTGCATCATCTTCCCCCCACCAGGAGGGCTGCCCATAAAGAGGGGTTCGGTAAGTATTCGTTTCTAGGAAGAGGATAAGCAAATACTTTAACACAGAACGTATCAATTTACCAGGTTCAACCACATGCCAAAAGGGGAATAACAGTTGGGCCAGATGAGACCATGAACCTGTTACACCATGGTTATAACAACAGCAAATTATACACAATAATATGTTCGGGCTTTACTTTGTTTCACCCTTTTTTTCTTTATACATTCTATTGCAAGATACTAAATCTACCTCCTTTCCTTGTCTTTCATAGCTGTGTTTCCCAGATACTGGCTTTTGTCCCTTTCTAGCCTTATTATTCACACAAAGTGGAAGATTTTTCACAGGACAGGCTACAAAACACTAACTACAAAACTGTTTTCAACTCACCTGCAATTCAGGTGAAAATCTGACTTTTTTCCTCACCTTAATTGGGAAGACTTTAGCTCTACCTTTTTTTTGCCCCACCATGTCCTTGGATGTGTCCAGGTTAGGGATTTTTCCACTACTTACCATTCCCACTCTAAGTGACACACATTCCCCAACAGGAAATTTTCAAAGCATTACAGACTTAGGAAAAATGGGAGAGCCATCTCCTTACATATTCATGAAGAAGTAGTAAACTCTCACTCTCTACAGCTTATAGTAAACCCAATGAGTTCCAGAGTCATTGTAGGACAGAGGTTTTTCTCAGGGAGAATTTCCCTGAGAAGAGCCAGGCTTACATTACTTCTCTGCTCAGTGAGCACTCACTGAAAGATCAGGGCTTCATGCAATGGCACCCACTGGTGGAGCTGATCCACTGCTTCTCGTTTTGTATCCCACAAAACAAGATTGGGCTTTGGCAGTGCCTTGGGCTGTTGCTGTTTATGCAACAAGCAAAAAGAATACACCCAATTTGCCTGTGGTACAGTTAATACCAGTTTTTTTCATAGTTTAAGAGAAGCAAATAAAGCAACTTTTGTTCTTTCAGCTAGAGGTGACAGAAACACCAGGATAGGTCAGGGGCTGAGGTTATTAAGATCCAGCTTTGTTAGGCTGCTTCTGCCTCTGCTCATAGCAGCCATAACTGGCCACGTCTTAAATGCTGGCTCCAGCTCCAGACCTATAGCTGGGTTTCTACTGCCAGCTGCTGCTCGGCTTTTGGTTTTCAAACCACACACTGCTCTGTGCAAAGCAGTTCTCAAACAGTCCTGCAATTTTGCATTCCTGTTCTAATAGGGACATGACTGAAAGCAGTCATTAGCATAAGGGAAGTCATGAGAGGAAGGAGAATTAAATAACTCAAATTAAAAAAGAAGCCTGATTTTATGTTGCTGTTTCTAAAGCTAGAGAGACCCAGTGGCCACTACTTCAGATATTTTTGTTCTAGAATCATTCCAGATACATAAGCTCATACACTGACAGTCCACAGGCATAAATTTTGCTTTACAGATGCAGCCCACAAGGCCCTTTTCAAGAGACCTTCTTCGTGTTTCAAAGTTAACCACGCAGCCTCCCTTCACACTGAGGATCAAAAGAGGCTGAAAGTATTGCTCTCCTCCCTGCCTTGGGTGCGTAGAAGATAAACCATGTTCCTATTATGTAGGCGGCCTTTGAAAGTTCAAAGGAGGAAGCATTTCTCACCATGATAAATTGGAATTGTCAAGCAATATGTTTCATAACTGATGAAGGTTAAACCACTCATGGGAGAGGGGGGAAAAGAAATTTAAAAACCTATTCACAAGGTTATCAGCAAACAGAGGCACTCCAGTGTAGGGTTTGATTTCTGCTAGGCTGAGAGGTTTATAGCCCAGAAGAAACCTACCATCCTCTTTTCACGCCATAACTTGCCCACTAGACCCCACCCCGACCAGGCAGGATCTTCTCCACCAACGTCAGGCACTTCTTTTGGGCACACAGTGGATTACTACCCTCTGACTTGCAGTACAGATCTTAGGGTTGATGGCCAACAAGCAACTATCCGGGGGAAGCAGGGGAAGGAGATCAACACTTTAACAAATCCATTAGCAAAAGCCAGTTATGTCTGAGGTAATTTGTGCTAAAGGGATCAACTACCCTATAGATGAAATGCAAAGACCACCTGCACTCGACTGTTGCACAAGCAGCATCTTTCCCAAGGATAGGAGCTGTTACTGCTTGCATCGTGGAAGGAGTTGCCTCATCACAGCTCATCTCTCCAGCACATCCCAGCCCCAAAGGGATCCCAAAGGCCCTCTAGTCTAGAAAATGCCAGTGATCTCTTCCAAGGCAATTTTGTGCCCAGAGGGGCAGAAGTGAGCTAAGAGAGCTCACATCCATCCTGCAGGACAAAAGTCTTCCCAAAAACTGCTCCAAGATCTATGTCCCATCTGTGTATGAACACAGGAGCTTCTGCCTTTGTCACCCAGGAGCTTTTCTACTACAGGGAAAAGGCAGCTAGCCAGTCAGACTTCTGGTCAGACCTTTTCTGTTGATGAGGAACTTTGGGATTGCAATTGAAGCTGAAGGAAAAAAAAGAAGGATTTATACAGAATAATGAGCCAGCTCCTCTGCTGTCTCAAATTTCCCTGGGCCCTAACAGGTACTTGGAAATTCCCCTAACTGCCCCTCTGACAAAAGCTAGCACTAAGTCAAAACCCCAGGGCAAGTCTAGGAGCACCTAGGAAAGAGTGCATCAGGTTGGGCAGAGTGCAGAGATCTGGGGCCATCAGGGTGGGAGACATTGCACTGTACTCACTGCACAGCAGCAGAAGCCTCCTCATGCCCCATGACACAGAGCTCACATGGCCCCACCTGCAATGCCTGTTACAGCATCTGTGACAAAATTGCACATTTGTGTGTGGGGGTTTCATTCCTTTCCTCTCCCAGCCTCCACAATAAACTGGAACTTCATTTTAGAACTGCAAAAAGCAGATGGAAAGCTGAAGAGTCAGTATCTTGCTATTTGGGGACAGTTTCAATATTTTAAGAGCAATTAATGTTTCCACTGAGCATTGATATTAATTTGCATTTTGAATAACATTGTCAAGTGACAGTCACTGTCATTCTTGGCTACTGCTGTAACCAGCCAGATCCCGAGCCAGATTTCTCTGACTTCAGAAGTGTTGTGGTTTAACCCCAGCCAGCAGCCAAGCCCCCCACAGCCACTCACTCACTCTGTCACCAGCAGGATCAGGGGAAGAATCAGAGGGGTAAAAGGTAGAAAACTCATGGGTTGAGATAAAGACAGTTTAATAAGGAAAGCAAAAGCCGTGCACAGAAGCAAAACCAAAAAAGAAATCATTCACCACTTTCCACAGGCAGGCAGGTGTTCAGCCATCTCCAGGAAATGAGGACTGCATTACACATAATAGTGACTTGGGAAGACAAACACCATCAATCCAAACATCTCCTCCCACTTCCTCCTTCTTCCCCCTATATTATATACTAAGCATGTGATATGGTCTGGAATATCCCTTTGGTCAGTTTGGGTCACCTGTCCTGGCTGTGTCTCCTCCCAGCCTCCCACGCAGCCCCAGTCTCCTCACCAGAGTGGCAGCATGGAAAGCAGAAAAGGCCTTGGTTCTGTGTAAGCTCTGCTCAGCAATAACAAAAACATCTCTATATTAACACTGTAGTGTTCAGCAAAAATCCAAAACACAGCTCCATACCAGCCACTGCTAAGAAAATTAACCCTACCCCAGCCAAAACCAGCACAAAGAGCTACATGGATTTGCTGCCCTGCTCATATCAGAAGCTTCTGTCCCTTCTAATTTGCCAGCACAACTGACACCTCTCCCAGCTCCAGCTCTAACGCAACAATATTGTAGAAAAAAGGGAGAGAAAAAAAAAAAAAAGCTTGATGGGAAGGCAGCTAAAACAGATGGCTGTGACAGAAGTGGGCCAGGGAGCAGCTACACATGCAGTTGTGCCAGCGGGCTTTGCTCTTCACCAGCTGGGATCCATTTTGGATAGCAACCTCAACCTGAACCTGCAGCATCCAGAGCAGCATGTCTGCCTGTGTCCTGAGATATGCAAAGCACCCTGAAGCCACCTCCTGTCTGTTCTCTTTTAATGTAAGATGGATGCTCTTGTGAGAAGAGAGAAACTTGGGGCTCACTCGAGTCAGCAGTGAAGGGAAGAACACCAATGAAAATGAACTGCTCAGTCATTTTAATGACATGAGACTTCCTCCAATTGATGGCAGCTTGTTACCACCTCTCTCCATTCCGTGCCAGGCTGCCCAGATGGTGCCAATTCATTTAGACATATTTCTTGGCTCATCAATTCAGGCAGGCAGCCCGAAAACCATCCTTTTAGATAACTGAATTGAGGTCAGCACAAGCATTCAGTCAGATAAAAACTGAGCTACCAGTGATGGTGTAATACAGGAAAGACCACTGACATACACATGTTCTGCTCCTGGATTTCAGTCTTTGGGGCAGTCACTCAAAAGGAAAAATGAAGGCTGTTTTAGCACAGAACAAGGGAAGTACATTTGCTTAACAGTCTGACAAAAATGTGGCCTGTTAAATTAATACAGAATTATTGACCATCTGAAGGAGAGGCACCCAAAAGAGAGAATGAGACATGTCCATACAAAGGATGTATTTATGGAGAAGTGAATAGCACAGAACACAAGAGCACAACCAAAAATACAGCCCGGGTGATGAAAGGCAAAGGAGAATTACTGTGTTAAAGCGGCTTTCCATCATCAGGCAGAAAGAAGAGCTTTCAAGACAAGTACACAGCTCCTACTAAACAAAGGGACACCTTGAAGGTGTCCCCTGTGGCCAGAACAGAACTGAGGGCTGTGCTTTGCCCAAATCTTCACAAAGCTTCACACCATCATGAGAGAGAGAGACAGTCAGCAACAGCAAATTTCTTTGCTCACAGAAGCACACACATCTTTGAAGCTCTCTACTGAAAGTCATAACAAAAGCATGAGAAATCCAGCTTGCTTTAAGTCAAACTGTTTTTGATTCATTATTAATAACAATAATGTCCATCTCCAGAAGATGCGGAGTAGGCTTCTTACAGAAGAGGCCTTAGGGAAAAAAAAGATGATCTAGCTACAACATTTCAAAATTAATTTCTTACATCTCTGCTTTTTAACTCCTCTCCAAAAGTAGAGAATTCAGACCTAGTAGGAATAATCATAAAGCAATTCTCTGACTCTTTGCCACACTATTTATTTCATATGTGCATGGCTAATCTAAGCCCATGTCTTTTGTACCTGCTGTGAACATACACGGATCCCAGGGACTTTCAAATCAGGCTGATAATCACAAATTTATTTGTATCAATTACATGGTCAGACCTTAAACATGCTGCTGTCACCACCACTCTAGTTCAGGCAAAAAAGCAGATACAACGCCACTCCCTTAAATTAAAGGCTAGGGCAGAGCTGTGTGTCTAAATAGCTATTGCCATGATCTCATGGGGAAAGCAGCCAAAGACCATGGAAACCACTTCACAGCTGGGCACAGCTCCCACTGCCTCCATCCTCTCTGCCTGCTGACCTCAGCCCTGGACATCAGCAAGCCTTTCAAGTTGTCCACTCTGTTGGGAGGACTTACTAATGACACGGACGCTAACCTGGTGAGCCAACCTATTTCACAGATCCCAGATCCTGCAATTGGTCCTACTCCTGTAAGTGATGATGTCCATTTCATGTGGACGCTGCAAGCAGCCTCCACCCCTGGAAACTCAGGCCTGCAGCAGTTATTCAGAGGTTAGTCATCAGATTTGGGATTACCTAGTTCCATCAGGCTGTGGCAGCTTTGAAAAAACAAAAAATTAAGATCAGACTGAGGATTAACTATGTGCTGAGAACAGAAGACCACAAAGTAGCTTATCTTAACAAGTACCTCAACTCAGGTAGCAACAGATGGGAATAGGGATTGTGACCATCTTGAAATCTTCTCAGTTCAAGGCTCTACCTGGCTTCCTGATCACTTAAGGCTTTAGACGTGAGAGCTAATAGCTATTTTTAGCATTAACTAGCCAAATTGTGGACACTTATTCATATTCATCCCCAATTCACAGGATTAACCAAGCTCCTTGCTTCAAACATTTCACAGACTGATGATTTTCTGCTTACAGGCAACATACACCCAAAGCTGCAAGTTCAACAGCATAAAGACTAAATTGACTGTTTCCCATTCACTGCCCTGGATCCCTTCATCCTCAGCCCCTCACCTCCTCCCATTTTTAAGCAGCTCTAATTGTTCACATTGTTTTGTTAAACCTCTTCCCTGAAAGCCTGCATTCCCTTTGCCTCTCTTCCACCCGGGCCCTGGGAACCGATCCCTCTAAAGGCTTTTGTCAGCACAGAACTTGCTTTAATTAGTCAATGCAAATTCCTAAATACCTACAGGCTTAGCGAAACAGCTCTTTCCCTAAAGCCTCTTTCTGCTGCCACTAAGCAAGCCCACTCCCCTTAAGAACACTACATTCTTCTTTTCACTAATCATTTCAAATTTCTGCCACTCCTCCCAGCAGCAGAGGAGAAATGGTGCAGGCGTGCAGCTGAGAGCAAGGTGAATTAGTCACATCGCAGATGAGAAAGGGATCCGCTGATCATTCTGCTCACATGACAGAGATGCTTTTGGGAGAGCAAGGTACTGATTTAATGCTCATGCTCCCTCTCTTGCTTCCACAGGCTTCAGTCCAATCCAGCAAAATAGTCCAAACAAAAAGTCCTGATTTCCTCTACCATCCACTGAGGTTAGCAGCACTTTACAGATTTTTTTAGCTCTGCCCATCAGTCCCACTGCACGTGACATACTTCAGCACTGGTCCCCAGTAAGAACAGAACCCGTTTTGCCTTAGACCTCTGGTCTGTACCCACTAAAGATGACAGAAACATAATGCAGGTCTGCGAATCACAGGCTAGAGAAACAGGTCACCTTGCTGAAGAGTCACTCAACGTCCTGGCTTTGAAGGTGTTCCAAATATCAACTGCTTACACTATGTAGGTTAAAATCAATGAGAGTGTATTTTGGAAGGTGGCAAGAATAAAAACCAGAGTGTTCATGGAACCACGCAGTAGCAAACACAAAGTGGTTCCAGTTACAGCAATGCTTTCCAAGAACCTCCTGCCCCTTGAAAGGCAGCTGGAGAGCTCTTCCCTGAGTGGGGTTCACCTCTTCTCACCTTCCCCAGTGTCACACTTAATCATCCACAATCCCATCCCTTTAAACTCACGCTTGTCAGGCTCAGTCCCAAACACAGCCATGCAGACACAGCCAAAGCAATACAAAGAAAGGTTTTCTGGTGCAAAAAATGGGAGTCAGGCACACGGGTGCATGTGCTTCCACACACAGCTGGAGACAGAGAGGAGACCAAGGAGGAACATTACAGTGTTTTACTGCACTATGTCATTTTACAGAGATTTTTCTAAGGACAATACATGGGAGATTAAGGTCAATCAACCCACACCAATTAATTACCATGAAACCTTTACAGATTTACCTGTACATTTTTCTAGAAAGCTGCTGTACGTGTCTCTAGGAAACGTCACCAAAGATGTTTACCTCACTCTTTTACCTGCCCATCCCCTTCCCTCCATTCACCTCTCTGATTCCTCTTCCAACAGAGTGAAGACAACTCTCCACATTAAACCCTAAAGCTTTCCAATTGCTCTGCCATCCTGGAGCTACAAGACCACCACTACCAGTCATGTTACCAGTATGCTTTAAAACCGTATTTGTTCCTCCCCTGCACCAGCAAGCCCCAGAAAACCATGAACTGATACCTGAGCAAAACTAGGGAGAGACCCATCAGGACAGTACACACAGGAAGCAGGAATTAGGGTGAGATGGGTGAGACAAGACTGCTGGGGAGGTCTTGGCAAACCATAACGGGGAACATGGAGCAACCAAGCTTGACAAAGGGTCTTTAAAGGAAGGCAGCAGTTGGTAACAAAATGGAGAACAGAAGGAATTTCTATAATAGAAAAGATCTGAAGCTGAGGAACAGCGAACCTGAAGCAAACATCTCCCAGTTTGGCAGTCAGTTTCAATCCCACGTATTGGCACATTAGGAAATACAGCCATTTAAAACCATACAGGGCTTGTGAAAGAAAGACTTGCTGCTTCTTTGCCTGCCTGCCAGCACCACGCCACAGCAGCCATACATTTTCTACTCTGAGTCACCCTCTCTGTTCAAACATCAGCTCACGATTAGGAAATTAAAAATAGACCAGACAGGTGCCAGAGAACTTACCAAACCTGCTCAGCCCACAGGTTTTCCAGAACACACACAGCGACAAGGCATGTAGGAGCCATCACATCAGCTGATTTTTTTTGGAGGCTGAATCTCCAAAAACCAAGAGTCTGGAATACTCCAGGGATTTAGAAAGATGATCCTTCCAGAACTGCTCCCAAACGCAACCCACAAGACACTATTGTCAGAATCATCACCCAGCACAGAGCTCAAGCTGCACTTAGTTCAGAATCCTGATTAACTGGTTTCGAAGCAGGTACCTGTAATTGCTTTCCTCTCTCCTTTCTCCAGCTTTGCTTGTGGGGACTCTGTGTAGCCACCATGCTCCATGGGCTGCTCCGCCCTCTTCAAGGCCGTGCCTTTGTAATTCATCTGGAGTTGGCTGGTGTACTTCTCATGCTGCAGAGACACAAGCAGCAATGAAACCTTCTTCCCCACCAACAGAAAACCCAAAGGCTATACTGCAGCTGTGTCCTTTGACAAAAAGCATGCACACCTGAGTAGAAGCTACAGCACAGCAGAAATACCCCATTTGGAAGCCATTAAGTGACAATTCCAGTACACGAGAAGGTCACTGTGACTTAGCTCTGCAAAATAACTAATCAGAAAATCCTTTAAAGAATAAGCTGAGAAGAATCAGAACTCAGGCCATTCTCCATTCAGGATTCAAATCCTGAAATCCCCTTTGTTCTTAAAGGAACATTATAAATTATTTCAGGGCACTCATCTGCATTATCTCAGTTTTTCAGTAGAGGCAATTGGAATCTATTTTAATTATTTTTCCAAACCCTCTCTCCAGCTAGGAAAGTGATTCTACCTTAAAACAGGATCCATATTAACACAGTAAATGAGCTATTTAGAAGTTAGTTTATTACAAGTAAATTAATAAAAGGGTGAATCCATCCAGATTATTCCTGAGTAAGTTCAATGAATCATTTGCCCAATTCTAGCTGTTGGATTTCCTATCCTCTCCAAGTCCTAAACACAGAACCAGAGCTAAGAAGGCAGTATGTGCTAGCCAAGAGCTGATGGCCCAGTCCCACAGCTGAACATTACAGCTTTCTTGCCTACAGGGGGTTGCTTTTCTGCCTTAAGACAAGAGGATGCTTGAATATTTCTTACCTGCTACCAAACAGTTTTTAAAGAATACCTCACTCATGAGAGGATTGACTGCTCAGTAAGTAAAAATTGGGAGCTTGAAGGCAAAATGAGATCGTACACATGAATAAATTAAGCAAACTTCAGCCTGACAGAGGAGATGTGGTGGAGCTGGCCTAAGTCACCATGCTGAGAAAAGACATCTGTGCTCCACTTCTGGGAGGGAGTAAGTTCTGCTGAGCTTCACCCACAAGTTTTGTGGTGGTTGTTCTTTAACATGTTACAGCTTTAAGTAATCTTTTTTTTTTTTTTTTTGGCAGTCATGAAACATAAATAACTTGATCTACATGTTAGCACAGGGATAGGAGAGATCAGAATTGAGATAACTGGGAAATGTATCTCCCCTCAAAGGAGGATTTTATTGAGTCCAAATCCAAGGAGAGCTTCACATTTTGAAACATTTTACTGCCATCAAGAGTATTTTAATATTTCACTCTGCTTGACCATCACTAGACTACTTAAATTTAAAAAAAAAAAATATATATACCACACCCAGACACTCTTACCTTTAATGCTTCTTCTGGGACTTTGTGTTGAATTTGTTCCAGGACATACATGTTCGAATGTACAGAACTTGTTAAGGGAAAGACAAAGGAATTGCATGGACAGAGAAATCTAGCAGTCACTCACAAAATGAAAGCAGGATAATAAAACCAGAAAATCTTAAAATATGCAGGGTAGTAAAAGTTGCCTGTGCTGCAGCCCAGCACCATCTTTGTCATGCACAGTTTGTGACACAGTGTGCAACCACATTTGCTGGCCAGACCCACAACAACAGAGGGGCAGCAGACATGGGGACCTGATCAGGAGAAGCCTGGAGGAGCACCAGCAACTCTGTGCAGGACCTGGGGGAGCAACCAGAGCCCCAGCTCAGCTCACACCCTGCTCCTCTGCACCTGGCTGGCAGCTTCAGGCAGACCACTCAGTATCCTGGTCAAGATGGACCAGTGTCACACTCTGGATAAGGGAGCAGCAGACTTCAGCTCCTTGCCCAAATGCTTGAGACTATGATGCTCTCTTGCCCTGACAAGGCCTTTCAGTCACTGCAGTTTTCTAGATGAAAAGTAAATCAGGTCATGAGCTGCTGTGACCTCTTAGGAAGGGAGGCATTCACATGGTTGAGCCCAGGCAATAATCCTCAGCAACACTGTATTAAAAAAAAAAAAAAAAAAGCTAGCATCTGGAATGTCATCATGAACAACCCAATCAACAGAAAGCAAAGAGGAGGAAAAAGGAAAGATGGAAAATGTTAAGACTAAAAATAAACCAAGTGATACTGGCCTAGCAGGGAAACTCTGCACAGCCTGTAAGTGAAACTGTAAATGGAAAAGAGAAATGCTCTCCTGCAACGGGACACAGCTGACTCTGAGACCTCAGGAGATGCTGCCATCCACACCAAGCTGACTGCAGTGTGCACAGAAAGCTCTGCTAAACAGAGTGGCACTGAAGCAGTAAAGCAGAGGAAGACACTATAGCTGCCATAGCTGTAGTACATAGTATAAAGATTACTCTAAACCCCACATTCTTAAAAATTTTCCTGTTGAGGGCAATAAATTCTACAACTCCTAAGTGTAATCATTCATTTCACTTGAATATCCATGTAAGGGCTGCAGGACTAAATACTTAACTCAGCTGCTCATTGCTGAGAATTGCTTTCTATAAAAAGTTTAAACCTGTATCACAACCATTAAAACCCACCCATGCTCCAGGCACTGATTTTTGCCTTCCCAGGACTGGAGTTCACAGCAAGTCTTTTGTGCATTTCCCTACACATCAGAACATACATAAGCAGCTACATCAAAAAAGCATTTGCAAAGTTAAGAAAAGCTACAACTGAGATTGCTTATGGGGCTGTAACAGATTTCATCACATGTGCAGCAAGACACCACCTTTAATGACAAGATCCCAGATGACACCAAGACCCGAAGTATGATCTTACACATGGCCCAGAAAACCCTCTTTTTCTGCAGATCCAGGACAGCACACACAAGTTTAAGCAATCCTGACTGCAACAGTGAGTGCTCCTGCACTGTCACTGCTGAGAGCTGAAGTACCCATTTCCCCAGAAAACCAGTAAGGCTCAAGGTTTGGAATATTTTGAGGGCTAAAGCACAGCCAAGCACGAACAGATTATTATGGGGACAGCAAAAGGCAGAAGAATGTGGCCTTGGGGTCAAGGATGCACAAGAGTTTTCCAGCCAAACATTTCCCCCCACCAAATGGTAAAACTTAGTCTCTGCCTCTATTCTCAGAAATGTCTAGACTGTTTTAACTGACATTTCCCCAGAAAAGAAAAAAAAAAAACCTGGAGAAGGCACTTGCTACTTCTAAATTCAGCTTGAGTGGGCAAAGTTTGGCAGATAGAAGTAACTGAAAAAAAAGTGAAAAAAGTATTAGATTACATGAAAAGACAGCAACAGGAGCCTCTACTTACCACTATTGCTCTGCAGGCTCAGAAAGGCATGCCAACATCTATGCTTATAGCCAGGATAAAAAAGGAAAGGGATGAAAGCAAAGGTGTTTTAGCAGACACCAGCAGGATTTGAGGTCTGTAAATAAACCAGTAACTGCAACCTAGCTTCCCTTGCTAGAGGTGAAATGTGCTATTGCTGAAGAGAGATTTACTCTTGCGTTTTGCGGCAGAAGTAATTTGCAGGGGCAAACTTTAATCAATACAGAGTCAAGGGTCTGGCCACAAGCTCCACAGCTAAATGTTGAAGGCTGAAGGCCTGAAAATTGTCTGAAAGAAAGCATTTGGGTGAAATGACTAAAAAAACAATGCAAGTTGAATGAAAAAACATAGGAAAATGTTAGTTCGTACAAAAACATATGAACTATACTTGCTCCTGGCTTGTACCAGCTACAGTTGCCACCCAAATAAAAAGAAAAAAATGCAATGCTTCCTTAGGAGGAGACTGAAGATGCACTTCCACAGTCACTACTGCCAGTGCAGGGCCTGATCTAAAGTTCAGTGAAAAAGAAGGCACCATGATTAATGTGCTCTGAATCAGGTTCATGGTGGAGAAACATAAGCTTATGATCCATCCAAAGGCTTCGAGAGGCAAAACAAACACCTTACTCAATAGTCACAATTAGCCCTGGTACCTCTTCATGCAGCAAACAGCACAAAACCCAAAGTCTGAGTCCAAATCCTCTTCAGAAAGGATATCATAGCCGAAGCGAATAACATCATTGAGTTTCAGGGTGATGTACTTCTGGTCAGGAATCCTCACATCATTGACAAATGTCTGCAGGAGAGAAGCACAGGAATGGGTTTTGACTGAGGGTATCAGGGTGATGGATCTCAGAGAGACAGTGCTCCTGGAGAGCACCCATGTCTGTCTGCTGATGGCACTGCACATACTTGTGCTGTGCCAGCACAAAGGCAGGATCTAGGAGCTAAGTTCCCTGGAAAAATCAACACCAGCAAGAAGCTCCCATGGGCAAGTCAGAGCACCCCAATTATGCTTCAAAGCAAGGTGCTGTGAAGGGACCTCTAGGGAGATTTACCTTTGCACCAACTGCAAATGCAATTTCAGTCCCTGACTTGAACAGGTAAATGAGATGCCTGAAGTGAGGAACTTCAAATGCTCTCAGCTCTCCTACACCCATCTCAACCAGCAAACGGCTGCAACTCATGCTCTTAATTACTGAGCTAGGAATCAGCTTTCTGCTGGATGGCAAACAAGACTGTGTCAGCCCCAAGGCCCGATCATTTAACAAGCAAAGCCTATCACAGAGGAAGAGGAAATGAACATGCACAGGGAAATGGGAAGAAAATCTGCAGCAGCATCACCATGACACCTGAGGCCACACTGTCCAAGATAACCAAACCATTTGTGCTAAAAATTCACACACTCCTTTTTCCCATGCCCCAGGCAGTTAATTGAGGCCAAAAGAAGGGAACATCTTTCTAAAGGTGCAAGAAATGTATTTCACAGCTATGAATAAATGTCTTTGATGTCTCTGCTTTCTGAGGGGACCCAGTATGAAACAATTCTCACAGACCAACATATCAAGCATGTGTGGACATCTTTCACAAATAAACCCATGTACTTTTGCAATGACCCAGGCCAAATAAAAATAAGAAGGGACTGAAGAAGCCCTAGGGTGCTGATGGGGATTAGTCACTCCCACAGCTGGATCTGAGGCAGTCAGATACCAGGAGTTACCCTGCTTGTTAAGGTGGGATTCACCCAGCCTCTCAGCCCAGGAACCTGCTGCTGGGTCTTTGTACCATTAATGCAAATGCAGCTGAGGAAACAAAATTATGCTAGGAAATGAATTTACATGTTTTTGCGACTGCAGCACAGTCTTTTCCTTCTGCCTTCTCACCTCAGCCAAGCCAAACATGCATGATAAGACCTAGTATTAACCACAGAGAAAAAATAAATGCTAGAGTAGGAAACTAGAACCTCAGCAGACAACAGCCCCCAATTTCCTGGCAATTTACAGAAGAGCTAGGAAACAGGCCTGTAATTTCAGAATACAAACAGTGAAGCTAGTTAAAAGGCACAGAATTCCAATTTGCATTAAAGTTTTTAATATTTAAAAAACCCACAACAGTCATATCTGGAACAGGAATACTTGTTTGCTGAATCTTCTTCAAAACAGAAGTCTGATAGTTACCTATTTGTCCATGGTTATTTCAGATAAAATAACCTCAGTAAAATGCTTAATGCAGACAGAAATGCTATCTTTAAAAACAAAAACTTCTGAATAGAGACTGCAGAATTATCTGAATAAAAACAATTATAATAAAAACAATAATAAAATAATAAAAACAATACAAAATGCTTAGACAATTAATATGAACCAGATTATCCAGTAAAGCTATATAATGCATTGCTGACTACTCAAAGTTAAATACAAAATAAAAGGAAATTCTGAAAATTGAGTTAAAATCAAGGTCCTCAAAAGTGATTTCTTTCGTTTCAGAGGGCAAAACAAGTTTTTGTGACAATTTTCAAATAAAGACAAGTTTCTTGCATGCAAAATTTGGTTTGGCCACAACAGTCTTTTTCAACAGAAGTGTTTAATCAGCTGCAGAAGACAGGCACCTCTGTAACTCCTTTTACTCCATTGCCTCTCTAAGCATAAATCTACTATTAAAATGTTGTAAATTCATATGCTTTCACATGTGAAGATAGAAAATAATTAATGGCACAAGTCTTCCTTCTCCCTTGCAAGCAGAATCTTCAGCTGCTATTTTGCCACCATGAGTTAAATACCACAGGTTTTGAACCAGGGATCCAGCTAGAGTCCAGACCAGTTACTGGAAATATTCCCATTTCAGCAGGGCTCTGTGCCTTCAGCTATTAGGCTGAGAAGAATTAGCACTCATTCTTGCTGTGTTCAGATGCCAGAAGAGGCAGAATGGTTGAGGGCTGCTTTAGCCACTGTTTTTGTACAAATTTCTGGGCTTGTCTTGGGGTTTTGTGGTTGTGATGGTGGAGGGCTTCTGTTTCTAAGTCCAAAACAATGGCTGTAATAAAACCCCCACTAGGAAGACAATTATGTGAATCTAGCTTAGGCCTGCTCCAGCAGAGGAATAGCTCCACTTGTATGAAGAAACTGCCAAAACAGAGGCATGCTATGTCACTAGGACATTTTTAACAACAATGGTGTATTCAAATATCATGGAACTCAGGTGCCTAACACCACTGTGTGAGTCGGACCAGAGCAAGGGTTAAGATTCAGTCAGGCTCAGTTCCCTCTTCTGTGCTCACATTATTCCTCGGTCTTCATGCTCAAGGCAAGCAAAAGAGCAATTTTTATTATTTAAAAAAAAAAAAGAGGTGGTTTTAAGTAGTTTCTCCCCAACGAAATTAAATGTCTCATCATCCCATAAATCACTCCATGCACTGACAATCGAACCACCAAAAGGTCACCCTGCTCATGCTGAACAGCTGTTCCAGAATCTCCACCAGTTTAAAGCTAACATGCCCAACATGAAACTGAATTTATTTCCTCCCCTTTTGCAAGAGGCTTTATGATTTTGTGAGCCCTGAAGCGTTCTGCAAGGACACCAGTAGGAAGGGAGAAAGAAATACAACATTCCCCAAAGCTTTGCCCTCCCAAGACGAGATGCTACATGACCTCCACCTCAGGCCTTGCAAATAATTATTCATGTTTGGCTTAACTCATGCCAACAGCTGCAGTGACCCAAAAGGGTCTGAGAGCAGGATTCAGCGAGCACAGGAGCGCTTGCAGACTCAGCACAGCACGAGGCCGCCCCTGCCAGCTGGGAGGTTTGCTACTTACTCCGTTTAAGCTCCCAAGATCCTTCACCCAGTGTTCATCCTTCTCCTTGTCATAGTTGATTACAGCGTGCTGTTTATCCACACTGCGGGACTGGCAATGGAAGCACAATGAGCGTGAGACCGGTCAGGCATAAGAGACACTGTTAATCAGAGCAACATTGAGACATTAAACTGACTTGATATGGGGTAGGGAGACAGAGGGGGAAAGCAGGAAGGATTAAATACTATTTACCACTATAAATAATTGAAGGATAAGCACTAAATACTTCCATGGTTGTTTGCAGAGTTTGAAGACAATACATTATTTGCATGGAGAAGAGAAAAGAAAAAGTTTTTAAAAAAATCGCTGAAGGCAGTCAAGACTATGCCATAATTTCAATAAATTATATCAATACACTCTGAACAAAACCAGTCAAACTGAAAGCCTGGGGGCCAGGATCTGAGCCAGCATGAGCTACTAGAGCTTCATTTTTCAACTGCTGAGGCCAATGGCCTCATCACGGGGGATGATCCTACTTGGGACCATTTCTTTCTATTTTTCAAAGGAAAAAAAAAATTCCTTAAATTACAAACCAAATTTATTCCCAAAAATTTACACGGTTCCCAGGATTATGTCCTGGAATCTATTTAAATTCTAGGATTCATTCCAAGTTAGAGAGAGGTTAGTAAGCTTGGAATAAGAAAGAAAGCAACTCCAGGAAAATTTAAATTGTAATCTGGGTTTGAAAACACTGAACTTGACAGTGATCTGGTGCCACTGCTTGTGCTTTGTCACAATGCACAAGTAATGCACCTTATCTTCAAAACAGAGTATGACACTTGAGCAGGCATTGTGTCAGACTTCTGAAGAAGAAGTGCTAGAACAAGGTCTATGAATAATTTTGAAATATGGTGTGTTACAGCTATAAAGACACCAGACTGTCTGCATTTAGACCTGCTGCCTCTCATAACTTGAATCCTTGCTGCAGCTGACCCCAGGCAGTTGACACCCAGCAGTCGCTCCATCAGCACGTACATGCAGCACTGAGACCTCCCTGGTATCTCAGGCCAGGGGAGGGAAGGGCATGCTACCAGAGCAGGGAGACCAGCCAGGCTCCAAGTCAGCTAATCCTCATCTTCCTGGGCACCAACCAACAAGTTCTTGCAGAAAAGTCCTTCCCTTTTGCCAAGTATAGACACACTGGTTTCCACAGCATTATTCTCAGCAGGCTGTTATCTGGCTTCTCGCAAGCATACAGAGGCAAAGACTTTTTTCGGGGAATTCCTTGGTGAAAACAAAAGAGGCTTTTTTCACACAAACTGCTACTATTTGCAGGAATTTCTTCTGGCCCTGCCAATGTCAAGCACATTGGAAATACCACAACACCTGAGAAATGGCACCTCCTTCCCCTGCAGTGCATCCATCAGCCCAGGAGACATATCCTCCAGAATAACCCTGAAGTACCGACTTGAAGCAAGCATGTACCTGCCCAGAAGTTTGCCCTTCCACCTTGCAATGTCTCTCACACTATTCATGTCACCCCAAGCAGAGGCAGTGAGGAGAGGAGCAAGGGACCCCATGCCTCCAGCTCCCTCACTAATACAGTTATCTACCTGCTGCTGGACTTACAAGGAAGTACTTCATGTCTGCTGCCCAACTGATGCTACTCAGACAGCAACTGCCCCCCAAAGACACAAACAACAGCTGGTGGGACAGGCAGAGACAACGTGGTTGGGGACACCCCACCTGTGTCTCCTGCTATGCCGAGCACTAAACATGAGAAGCAAGACACAGCAATGCCCTCCCAGGAGGGGCACACACAAACCCCTTGCCTCCATGCCATCCCCACACTTGGTGTCTGACCCCAGAGCTCAAGGCAGGGCAGATCTTTAGCATCTGCAGTGTGATGTTGCTGCTTCTCTCTTATTATTCACACCACATGCTGCTCCTCAGTCCATTTTTCGATGACCCAAGTGGCTGTGGCAGGTGTGTGCAGTGCGAGGTAAGGATGGTCCAGGTAAGGATAGTTGAAGGACGTTGCCCAGGCCCTGCACCTCAGCATATGGCCCTGAGGACAGGAGAGTCGCCAGTCACAGCCTCAGGCATCGCAGCAGCTGATGCTACACAAGCTGGCATTTTTCCTGACCTGTCACACAGTCCCTCACATCCCTCAGCCCTTGGAGGGATGGGAACCCATAGTCTATCCCCAAAACAACCTGGCTGTGTAAGCACTTCACCTGGACTGGGGCTTCTGGAGGACTCACCACACCTCACCTATAAAGCAGAGGGGGAAGACCATCCCCTCTCCCTATCCATGGGCATTTATGTACAATGCTTCATCCCACTGGAGTCAAAGATAACCATGCCTGCACAGTACAGATGTGGTCTGTCTACCCTAGGATCCCTCTGCTACTCAAAATTGTGGACATCACTGCTCCCAACGAGATGCAAGGGAATGTTGGTTAACTGGTGCAGCAGTGTTTACTTTAGCTTTTTACAGCACATCAGGGAGGCTCATTTAAAGATTAACAGATTCTAAAGGCAGAACAAACCATTTAGCCCCTTTCCAATGGCAGAAAAGTTTCCACTCCAAAAAGTTAACCCAGACAAAAAATTGGGGTAGATTTCATCTGGTATCTGATTTTAAATGAATCACAGGTCACTTAAAAAAAAGTTTATTTTTGGGAACCACCTGTCTCTGAAAAATTCAGTCTGCCCTGGATCTGACCCTGTTGCAAGCGGGCACAGCCTTTGGTCTGCCGTGTTCTACAACAGCTGACTTCAGCCACTCAGGGGTCCCCAATCAGATGAGGGTCATCTCAGGGCAGCAGACATGTATTCTAGCAACATGATATTCTCCTACATAAATGCAGGAAGAGGTCACCAAAGGAACCCATTTATGCCACTCTGTTTTTCAAGGAAGTTTCAGCTGTGTTCAAGAAAGCCCATGGTAAAAGGAGTCAAAACAACATGCAAAAATCTGACCTACAGTCTTCATACAACCTCTCAGCATCTCTTTAGGAGCACATCAGGAACAAGGCAAACTGTTATGCTGATTGCACTTCTATGAAATTTCATGCCTTTGTGGAGAAGAGAGGAATTTTCTTAGTTTTGTTTATGTTATGCTAGCAGACATCACAGGAACTGGCAGCAGGAGTTCTTAGAGGCCTGTCTCCAAGGAAACTCAACTTAAAATAACTAAAATCACACCTTATTTATTTTGATGCAGACTTGCCAAAGGTCACTCTTACTTGAGAACTGAGGTGTGGTTTATTTCAACATCAGTCACATTTAACATAAACTGCTCTTATGTGCAGTGACAGCAGCAACCCAGTGGCTGTCAGTGCTTTTGTCTCAGAGAGGAGCAGGCTGCCTCAACCACACTTCCCAAGAGGAGACTAACCAGTTTCCATGCTGCTAACAGCTGAGAGCCCAAGAACAGTCCTGCAGAAGTCACTTCAGCCCAGCAGGCCAGTGGTTTCTAAGGAGTGACCCACTGAATTACAGAAAGTGATTTAAGAAGCCTGACTCAACACATTACAGAGCTGCACATGGGGCAGAGCTCCCAGCCATCTGCAACTGTAAAGATTTTAGGCATCTATAAATTGAAAAACTGCAATTAAGTTGACTAAATCACTGACATAAGAGGACTTCCAAGACTAAATGCACATGTGCACCAAATACTGAGTCTTGCTTAATGACCAGCCATGACCTCCACCAAAAAATAGGTAAGACTGATCCATCTGTCAGGAGAGGACACAGACAAAAAAAAACCCAACAGAATTTCCAAGAAAGTGTTAATAAGAAACCTCAATTATTCATCCAGATATCAAAAGCAAAAAATAACCAGTACATCCTTGCAGTTAATCTGTTTCACCAGAGAAACACTTGTGATGGGCTGAGCGGTAGTCCTCAGCTACAGGTAAGAACAACCAAACCAGAGCTGGAGCATCTCAGAGAAGGTTGAGAAGGGGAAAAGAAGGCAAGGAAGGGACATATTCTCTTAAGCACTAGTGACCTGCAAGCAAGGAAAAAAGCCTACACTCCAAAAGGGTGGGAAAGAAGGAAGAACATAGCATTCTCACTGTGTCCCAACACTGGACCTGTTATCAAATGAAAACAACTCTCAGGAAAACACGTGTGCTTTTCTGATTAAGAACATTTACACTTCTCTGCAGGGAAAACATGGACACTGATTTGTTACTACACTCAGCCCTCATCCACAGCTGGAATTTCCAGACATTCAAATCACTTCCTAATATAAGGTTGTGTTGCTTTTCTGTCATACTATATACCATGCATCATGTTTTAAATACCTAGTAGACAAAATGCACACACAGCATGTAACTGAGGATGAAGACACACTATATATAGCACTTCTTTCTTCCAAGATCATATTAAGTAGATAGTCCAAACCATAGGAATGGTACGTGTGGGTCTGCCAGTCCCACAGTGGTACCAACAACTTGGATCACCAGTCTCCAAATCAGCTGTGCAACCAGGCAACTCACTTGTGATTCTCAAAACTGCACACATCATCAAATCAGCAAAATCAGCTTCAAAAGCTTGCAGGAATCTCCACAGAGGCACAAATCACACTGGCTACATGTGCTGCACATACCCTACAGCTTTGTGTTTTGTGAAGGGTCGGATCCACAGAACAGGGCACTTGGGATGAAAACATGACCTGTAGAGACGCCAAGCAAAATCCACAAAGAAAAAAAGACCTGGTTAGGAAGGCAGGAGGAGAAACACAGCCAGACAGCCTGTGTTTCCCCACAGGGCCAGGGAGCAGACGCAGCTCAGCTGTCTAAGTAGATACAGATGCTACTTTTTTCTCAGGAGAATTACCATGGGTGAAACGTACTGGTTGGGGTTGAGATTTGGACCTCAGCCCTGCCAGTGCCCTGAGGCATCGTGGTATTGGAGATAAAATAAACAAACACGAGCAGTTTCCCTGTTCCTTACTGCAGTCTGCTGTGTACTTCTGGCACAAAATAACTGCAGTGTTCTGGTGGCAGCATGCAATAAAACAGTTGCTCAAATACTTTCCATAGTGAACAGGTTACATTTCTGCCAGTACTGTGCTCTGCACAAGTGCCCCAGTAAGGAAATACAAACCTCTGCTGGTGTCCCACTTTAGAGTGGAGACAGATAAAAGCAAATTTAAAAAAGAAAAAAAACAACAACAAAAAAACCCCTTGCATTCTGGCCTGAGACGTTAATTTTGCTCAGAAGTAAGAAGCTGGATAACATTTAACGACAGATGTGAACACTGAGTCTCCCTCTTTCACCACAAAACATTTCACAGCGTCGTGCGCATTGGCCCCTTCAGTACTTTTCCAGAATATCAGTGAATGCTCCATCCTGCCCCAGGCTGGCTGCAAGTGTGCCACCCCTGTGGCAGCCTGATCGCTCCCAGGGGCAGGTGCTGCCAGCTTCTAATGACCTTGCCTAAGCAGACAAATCTCTTCAGCAAGTGCAGCCACCTCATCCTGGGGCTCACTCGCTTTACAGCTCCCAGGCTGCAGAGGCTCCTGCCTTCAGCTTTGCTGCAGCCAAGATCATGGGCTTTGTGGATCTGTGGCTGAACCAGGGCCTGAGTATTCAAGCAAAAAATAAGGCACTGAACAAAAGACAGAAATCCCCCAGGAAAATGAAACTGTAATCCCCACAGCTTGGCAAAAGGATTTGGAGGCTGGCATGGTTCCCATAAAAACTTAACCCGTTATTTTGGGGTAAAATGGGTTTTTGCTTGCTGGTTCCCCATTCCCAAAGTGAACTGGTTCAAGCGACCCAGGGTCAGATTCTGACCGCAGGCAGGGAACATGCTGCCCACAGATACACTGGTTTTCCCTTTGTTTTACACGGCCATCCAGGAGGCATGGAAAAGCATCATTTTAGGTGGGACAAAAGCCTGAATTTTTATAGTGCAGCTGAGCTGCTACTCCCTGGCTCAGGATCTCATACAAGGAAAGGGTCCCTTTTTTCTCTGCCAACTCCAGAGCGGGACAAACCCTCCCTTGGCAGTCTAGGCTTCCAGCACCTTGCCAGCTGCATGAAGCCCCCTCAACCCTAATAATCACCTGTCTCCAGTGCCACCATCACCTCTCTCCCTACACTGCCTCCAGGAATGAACTCCCCTCCAAGGTCTGCCGGTCCTACTGTGCCGCCAGCCTCCTACACCCATATCTCATCAGGCATCGTAACCTCCTCCCATCAACTGCACATTAACAGAACACAATGGGACAAGAAAGAGCCAAAAAAACAACTCTAGGCCTGGAAATACAGGATGTGCATCCTTCCTCCCACAGCTGCTGTCCCACCACCTGGAAACACTACCTTGTGAAAAAGCAGCACCTTCCCAAGGCTAGATCCATTCCCTTCTGTAGACACTTACTTCCTTTGTAACACCTAAGGAATTACTTCAGGCAATTCCCAACACCCAGGGAGTAACTTAGGTGCTTGTTCACACCCTCCAGATAACCGTAGCAAAACGACACGGGTGGGGCATCTCCGTGTCCCAGCTACAGCTTCCCACATCAACCCTGCACTTCCATGGGGAAGGAGGTCCAGACACAAAAACCAGCACAGATTCCCCTCAGCTTCTTCTAGGAGCTCCCAGTGCTGCAAATACATGAGCAGTGGAGGGATACAATTTCTGCACTCTAGTGAATTCACTTAGAAGGACCAGGAAAAAGATCCTCTACCAAGTTGATACCATCTGCTTCTTCCCAGCATAATGTTGTAAACAACCTACACCACACCTATTCACACTTGTTTATGTATGCAGTTACTAAACTACATATGAGAGACATCGTATTATGAAGTATGGCCCAAGGAAGGCAGGATACATCAGGTCAGTGAAACCTTAATTGGACCAGATGTCACACACAGGCAGAGTTCATCTTTGCACTCTATTATTTGTGGAGCATGCCGTGCACCCTGCATACCAGACACAGAACAGATCCTGCGGGGAAAAATATCCAGGAACGACACAATAACAGATTGCATCGTCATGCCTATGTACACAGGGGCAGAGGCAGGATTACACAGGCAGCCTTCAGCAGCCTTCACACTAGTGTGTTGTAACTGCTCTGCAGTTATAAACACTTGACCTTGCAGCCGTAAGAATACTCTTTCAGTGCCTAGAATGCTTGTAATTCCCTGGCTTTTTAACAAAGCAAGCTAAAAAGAGGAAAACGCAGTATTGTTACCTTTATGTGATTCACCAGAAAAACGAACTTGTATGTTCAGCTCACAAGGCCCTACCGCTTGAACTGACTAATTGGTATCATAAGCAGCATGTGAAGTCCCATCTGGACCAGTGACAGATGCTTGGCTAGGAGCTTTCACAGTTCTCTGCTGACACCAGAATAATAGCAAGTTGTGACCCATCTCAGGCCTACGGGCAATGCTACTCAGCAGCCACATCCTGTAATGCCCTCTTAGCCCACACTGCACAGCTTCTGTCCTATGTGCACCACCCTCTCCACTTTTCCAAGTCCTGCTGCTCCTCCTCTCACTCTGCACAAACAGAATCCTTGTACTTCCTCACTTGGTCAAATTTTCATCTCTTGGTGAAGCTTTATAGAGTAGAAATCCAACCACTAGATGCAAAGATCTGACCTCTGGCTTCCTGAAACACAGGTGAAGAGGTTGAACAAACACTCTGGAAGTATCATTACCCTCTTGGCTTGTCCTTGCCCTTTCCTCGACAGCTGCTTTGACCACTGTCTGAGTCAGGATGCCAGGTTAGGTGCACCTTGATCTAATCTAGCACAGCTGCTCTTACATCTACACACCAGCCTTGTGAATATCTGCACCCAGTTCCTCTTTGCCCAACTTGTGATACTTCTCCGCTCCATCCCCTTGTCAACCTCACTCTCAAATTAAATTACTTAAGATAATAGTATCAAGTAAGTCCCTGCTGACCACATTCAGACTCCAGGTTTTATTCAAAGGCTTGGAACTTGGTCAAACACACTTAGATTATTGATTAGGGAAAAAAAACAAACCACCACCTTCAACCTAGCCATTCACTCCTGAAAAGCTTCACTGCCCCAGCTCTACAATGCCAGAACTTCGAAGAACAGGTTAAATATATTTTAAAATCACTGACCTGAAAAAAACAGCATTTTTCTCAAAGTTGCTTACAGCTAAGACCAAAGAAGGGAGATAAATGATTTCATAAGAACACACTGCCTAAAACAGACGCTTGGAAAAAAACCTCTCATCCCAAACAGCTACAAAGTTTAGCAGAGTTGTAAGCAATTGCAAACAGTGTCTCCTGATAGGAAATGTCAGGCTGTCTCAGAAGGCACACAGGATAAAGGCATACAACAGAAAGCACCATGGTGCCTGCACCTACCCCTGCTGTAACTCACACTCGTGTAGAAAGTCACCCAGGGTAGGACAATCACATGCCCAGAGCATCACTCTAAAGGCAGGGAAATACTCAAGGGAGCACTGGTTAAACATTTTCATTCCCCAGATTTTCCAGTCAACATCACTCTCAAATGAAAACAGGGAAATCATGATCCTGCTTTCCATTCTGTTAAATATTTACATTTAGCAAAAAAGAAAAAAAAAAAGTTTTGTTTAGGAGCAGAGGGGAATGTTTTAATGGTGAAGTGAAATTTCTGAATTTGCAAAATGTTTGTCCCCTGAGTACCCATCACATTAAGCATGTGATCAAAGCTGATAAAAATGTCAGCTACATCTCCCAAGAAGGATGTTGGGGGAGGGAAAAATTATTTTCTTCAAGATGATCCCAAACCACTTTCATTTTTCATTTTAAAAAAAGAGTAAACCTTTCCAGAGCATTACTTCCTACCACCCCCAAGGTTCACATTAAATACCCACACCAGTGCAAGTTTGTGAAGGTCCAGAATTCCACACTTCTGTAGTTTGTTGACTGTTACCTAAAGGAACCAGCGAGGCTGTTAAAGAAATCAAGCACTTTTCTTAGAAAAAGGGCAGAATTGAACCTTTGGCTCTGGTAGCAACACTGCATGCCAAGCTACAGCTACATTACATGGCATTTTAACTCCTGCATTAACATTCAAACCCAACGTAAATCTCGCATTTACTTGTACTAGAAGCTTTAGAGGGCTGCAAAAACATTTAAAATATTTCTAATCCTCTTAGTTGGTATAGAAGATATCAAGGTAGATTATGTTTCCCCACTATCAGACCTACTTAATTTTAAGATTAAAGACTCTGGGTTTCCTCACCTCTTTGTTAATCAGAAAGCAATTCCACTACTTGTATTATGAAATAAGAAAACCAGACAAAACTAAAGCTTCATTGTTTGGTGACAAAGCCATCATTTTTTGCTGTTTAGAGATCTGATACCTTGACAGTATGTTCCAAGAAAACATCAAAAGACAAGACACTCCTAAAGCAGTAAATGAGAAAGGCAAGACTGCAGGTGTCCAGGACAAGAATTATCGCCGTGTTGTACGTTTGAGCACCGTGTCTCAACAGGGACTCAGCATGGTCTCAACAGGGAACCACAAACCGTATCACGATGAAATCAATAAGCAGTAACATCCTCAGAGATGAAAAAACACTGACCAGGTCACTTAGTCACTGCCAGTCTGTTCCCAGCTGTGCACTCTAAATGATTAAATGCCAGTATCTTGAAATATATATGGAAAATAACCATGCTGTGAATATACAGTTTCAGGGTCAGTACCACAGAAATACTACAAGGTGCAAACAACTGCCACAAGAGCTCTGTCCATCTGCTCTGATAACTGCCCTGCTTCTTAAGCTTCCCCCAAGACAAATGATTGTGCCAGTCTGCACAACGATTTTGTGACATGGACAGTCACAGTAGGGAAAAAGTCTATTTTTAGATCTCATCCTCCATCTGCTCACACACAATTCTGCTTGGATATCAAGTCTCTCTGTTCACAGTTTCTCTTCTGCTCTCAGTCTTACTACAAACATCTTATTTGGAGTCCCAGGTAGCTCTGGAAAACACCTTCATAAGCAAATGGGTAGCAAAAGAATGTGCTGTGCTGTTCAAAACACGGCATTACCTGTGAGCCTAGCAAAAGCTTTATTACTGGAGATAGAAGACTAGCATGTTTATAAAGGGTCACATGTAGCTCACTCTGTGAACACAAGCTTCTGGCTTTTACAGAAAATCCAGAGCCTTCACTCTGGTGGAATAAATGGAAACCTCTTTTAATACCACCCACCACCTATGAGTCCCCAGATACAACAATTTCACAGATATTCCTGACTCTTTCAGGAATCTCAATTAATTTACCTTGTAGAAAAGTGCATGGCAAATGAAGAGCGTCACAAGGTTAGGTACTCCACAAGCAACACTGACAAGCCAGCTCAGACTTGCAAAGAAGCATGAAATACTCTGGTTGGTATGGAGTGGCTCACAATCCACAACATCCAGTTAACCCCGTAAGCAACCAGAGAAACAAGCTGTGCATTTTAAGCATAACTGATATTTGGGTACTTTTATTTTAGAGTGCACAGCTTGAGACGTGATTGTCAGAGTACTGAAACCTGACAGTAAAAAAAAAAACAAAACCCCCAAGTACCTTCACAAGATATTAAGACAGGCAGCCTAAAACTAAGACCATTTCTGGAAACCAAGGCCACTGTGTGTTTTCTTCCTTCAAGCCATGACAGAAGACATGAAGCAATCAGGTTTCTGAGCAGCCAAATGCAGACGTACAGCGAATATAAGGATATTTTTAATGTCTCACCTTTACATGCCTGACCAGCCAGACATGTAGAAACACAAAATAAGAGATAGTGTGATTCATGGGAGAACCCAAACAAATGATCTGCTGTGGAACAGGAGCTTCTGACTCTACCACTGCAGCACAGCCATGCCATTCATTGCCAGCAGGCAGAGCAGGACAAACACTGCAAGCTCTCCTTTTGTGGACACTGACATTTTATTACAGCTAGACAGCACCTTGCCCACCAAGCACACCTCGTACAAGAACTTCAACCTCTCTAAACAGACCTCCTGCTAACGTGTCATACAAAATCCCTGCAGCAACTGCAAACACAGCCTCCTCAGGAAGATCATCAGCACAGCATTTAGGACATACCTGTGATCAGGTCAGCAATAGAAATTATGAGGAGGGAGTCTCCATTGCGCAGGCAGCTTCCTAATTTTGCCACCAACAGGAATATTTGCCGCCTTCACAAAGGTGCAAAAGGGTAACAGGCAGGTGCAATCGAACATTTTTTGTGTATTTAAGTACTCATGGCATGGGTCTAGCAGAGGCACTAATTCCGAACTTCTACAAATTCCTGAGCTAAACTGCTCCTGTCAAAAGCTCTTTGCAAGATTCCAGCTCCATTTGTCTGGAGTGACATCTACTACATTATGCTATCAAACATCAGACCACAGTCAACACTTCAGACATGCTGGATTAGGTCCAGCAGAGACACATGCTGGTATGGAAAGTACTGACAGAAGCTGCAAGTTTGTCCAAGTAACACAATTACTTTGGGAGGAGGTCACCAGCCTACACACTCCACCAAAACAGATTTCTTCTGCTAAACATCACTATTTTTTACCACGATGAAAACACCTAAGTGAGAAATACCAGCATAAATAATTGAATTCAACTTCAACGGAAAAATAGGTAAACAAAAAACCCTGCCTGCATTCAAATCACATGTAAACAGTGCATGTATTAAAAGCTAAAAAAACCAGCAGCATAATCACAGATCAGAACAGAATGGTATGTCTTTGTTTACTGCTTCTAGTAGCATCAAGACAGTTAATCTATTTGATTAATCTCCCACCACTACGGATCCTATCCATCTGATGACATGGCAATTTGAAAACCTCACTTGTGCTGTCACAAACATGAAGTCTTCACAGGAAACACAGACACAAAATAAAAAGAGGAAGTTCTTTTTAAAAGGTGTCACTTGAAGAAAGCATCAAACATCGCTACAGATCTCCAGCATTACATACACATCTACTGCATCTTCAGGAAATAAAAATAGAAATAAAATAAAATAAAATGAAAGCCATGTTACCTGGAGCATCAGTTCACAGTCATCTCTGCCAACAAATATCATCTCCCGAGGGAGCCGATGGCGAATGCCAGTGCTGCTCACCAAGAACCACGAAGTCACGCTCATTTTGGCGCTTGGCACTTAACCTTTATACATCCTAAACACAAAAAAATCCACAAGACAGAGTGAGCTATTAATGAAGTGTGCAAGTACAACAGTGTGTAGCTGCTGTTGCCAAATTTCCCTCTACCATGGGACCCAACACTGCCTCATGTACTTGTGCTCCTATCTTAAATTTCTGGTGACAACAAGCAGTTGTGAAGTGTCTGCCTGGACCTGCTGCCCATGTGCCATGTGTAGGAGCACTGCAGCCCTGCAAATAGTCCCATGCCAAAGTAAGACTACGGGTCTGAATAAAGGATTGTTTAAAAAATTGAAGCATCCAACTTCAATGAAACGATGAAGTATGGTGGGAGAAGAAAAAAGAGAAAACAAAGATCTCTTTTCCAGAACATTTCCTCATCACTACCACAGTGCTACGCAGCTTGAGCTTCCCCCATCATCAAAGATGTAGAGCAGCACATCAGTGAGGTGACATAACGTGGCTCCTCTAACCTTTCACAGTGCATTCCCAGGAGCGCTTACACCAGTGCTGGGAGGGAGGAGACCAACCTCCCTATTGCTCATCCCACTTCCACCCTGATGTAAGTTGGGAGCCCACAAATCCTTCCTTCCTTCCTCCCCCGCTGCATGGCCGGTCCAAACACCAAACCGCTCTGCTTCCAGGAGAGGAAACACAGGCTGCGATTCCCACCGGGGTGTCGGTGCTCGGCGGGCGGAGGGGCGGCAGCTGTGACCTGCGTGCGGCACTCACCGGGCACCCTCCCGGCCACACCTGTTTGTTGTCGCTGCTACAGCCCGGCTGCGGGCAGCCTGTTCCTGCGGCCTCTCCGCCTGCCTCTCCCATAACATCCCATTTTCCTCTCCCTGGCTGAAGGAAGGTTCAGTGGCATACGCCAGGCTCTCGCCTTCCCCTCACCCACCTCCCGGGCTCCCAGCTGCATTCCTAAGCGCACCGGGGGAAGGATATCTCCATTTTACCCGGGCTGCGCGGCGCTTCCCGGCCCGACCGCCGCCTCACCGGCCC
>VZRF01009216.1:565690-605341 GCA_013396875.1 Vireo altiloquus | reverse complement strand
CGCCCCCGCGCCGCAGGTTCCCGACGTCAGGAGGCGGCTCCAGCCCTGCCGGGCCCGGCCGGGGGAGGCGGCGGTGCCGGGGCCGGGCCCAGACCCGGGTCGCCGGCGCTTGTGGGGCACCTGAGCGGTAGGTGCCGGCGGGACTTCGGGTCGTGTGTCATCGGTGCAGGGACACGACCATGGGATGGTTTGAGTTGGAAGGGGCCTTAAAGGTCATCTAGTTCTACCTTGCCACCATGAGCCGGGATGCCAGCCACCAAACCAAGTTGCTCAAAGCCGCATCCAGCCTGACCTTGAACACCTCCACAGCTTCTCTGGGCAACCTGTGCCAGTGCTCTGCCCTCATTGCAGGCTCTCAGAGGGGCTCAGTAAATGCCAGCAGAGCCTCCAACACCTCTCCGACCCCTCTCTAGCCACGGGGCAGCCATCCCTGACCTGGGAAAGCCCAATGTGCAAACTTGATGCCATGGGACTGGAGATGCTGCCTCTGCAAGACACTGGAACCAGAGCCAACACCAGCCCAAGGGAGGTCCAACATCATCCCCTTCTTCTACCCAAGTGAGCCCCAACACAGCCTCTTCTTCCACCCAAGTGAACCCCAACACAGCCTCTTCACCAGCCCAAGTTAGCCTCAGCACCTTGTGTCTCTCACTCTTCACCAGGCTTCAGGGAGCAGGTTGGCATCCATCCCTACATACACTCCTTGTCCTCTTGCAGGGCAGTACCTAAACGCAGTTGAGAGGACTGAGTTAATCTTGAGCATCTAACCATAGAATAAGAGCCTGAAATGGGTGCTGTGAAAGGACATGCCATTTTATGAGTTCTTTTCAGTTGTAGGTAACTAGAAAATTCTGAAGAACAGTGCAGCGAGCAATGACCATTTCTTCTCCCATTGTGAGGAACATGGTAAAGTATCATGGTAAAGCTTTCTCAAGAGAGCCCCAGCACCTGCAGATGTCAGTGGAGCTGCAAACAGCAGCAGCATTACACTGGCTCTGGCTCCAGCTGACACAGCCTGCTAAGGGAAGACTATAGGAAGTCTATAGGACTTATTAGTATATTAGGACTTATATTAGTATAGGAAGTCCCTGAGATTATTTCCATCACCATGTTCATAGTGATGTTTCCCCAAGCTCATATTCTGGCTGGAAAGACAGCTTTGCATTTCTACACTGTGCATTTGGGTTTGAGTATTGTTTCTCAGTCACCTGCAAGAACTTTTCTTGGTGTCTTCAGTGGTGTACTTTGTAATTTGGCTTAGGACATAATCTTAGTAAAGTCTGATGGCGCAGAAAGCACAGGTCTGGCACACCACTTGCTGGAGGTGATCCTTTAGCCACAGCACTTCACAAGCTTACTCCTGCTTTATACCTTTGCTTCAAGGCTGAGGAGCCAAGCAGGGCAAAGTGAACTGCAGCAGGATTATGAGGAGGGAAGGAGAACAGCATTTTTACCTTTTCCTCCTCTTTCTGAAGAGAAGTAAGACTTTGTTATTATTTAATTAATAGTATTATTGCCTTCTTTAATCAACATTTGACTTCTTCCTTGGCAAATTCGTCATGCCCCAGGGTGATTTCAGGGTATCATTATCTTCAAAGTCTTCAAAGCTGGCTAAGCTGCAGCATCTGTATTTTATTGGAGTGCTCTTGGTCTCTCCTTGGAGCAGAGCACCACACCCTTGCAGCATGCCGTGTCCCTCAGACGCCAGGCAGGAGGATGGAGGGAGCAGCTGCCACTTCCACGGCGCTTTGAAGGCTTTTGTATTGAGCACTGCCATCAAGTAATAGAAATCCTTTATTAATAAAAATGGTCTTCTACCCTATTTGCCAGCTCATCCTGTTATTGAGTGATGTTTTATTATTGATTTAACTGACTTATAGCTTAAGTTTCTGTAAATATTATTCACTTCTTTCTGAACTACATCTATTGACTGGAGAGGCTGCTCTATGAACTGTTCTGTAGAGCATCTCTTTACTGCTTGAAGGACATAGGATAATTTACTTCTTTATACAAGCCTGCCATCTAGGCAAATCTTTGCTAGAAGTTACTATAAAAAGATTAGTGTTTGCTTTAGTGCCTCTTTAAGCACAGTTTTACCATTCATTTATCCGTGTGTATTTATTTGAGCAGCCAGTCAGTACTTCAGCATTTATAGGGAAGAAAAATAGTCCCTCTTCCCACCATGTGTCTTCTAACCTGACTGAAGATGCAGTTTGGGCCAATAACCTGGGTCTGGCTGAATGCTGCATTGCAGCCTGTTTATTTTATTCCAGTGATCTAAAAGGAATAAAAAAGATAGTAAGTGGAGTCTTTCCTTCTCTTCTCTCCTCATCCCTTACCCCTCCAAAAACAGTGTGTGGGCAGCATATCCTGGTACTACACTGTTATCTTTACATCCCAGTCAGAGCACGTGTCCATGGGGAAGACAAGCTGTTGCACTGCTGTACTTTGAGTTTTACATTTATTTTCCTATTGAAACAAGTCCTTTTGGCAGGCAGTGTAGCCCTTGGGCTGCTCAGCCCCCCAGGCTAACCAAACACGCAACTTTTTTTGAAAATACAATACCATAAAAGTGGCATAAAACCACTTCTTCCTGCTGGGAGGAGGAAAGGCTGGGGAAAGACCTCACAAAGTTGGGTGTAGCAGCAGCACAATGTGGCTCACGCTAAATTTGGGGCACGTGTTAATCATGCAAATCCCTCTACATTCATCTACAGCATTGTCACCTTCAGCTACAGGGGACATGCTCACAGCTGTGTTAACCTGCATGACCCACGTGGCAGGAGGTTCACTGCTCTGTACATTGTGCAGATGCAGAGTAATGACCAGTCCCTGTCCCAGAACACTCATATTCCCAGTAAACAAGGAGATTGAAGGCAAGGTAAAATGTCCAGGCAGAGGAATAACAGGTCACAGGGCAATCTTTACCCAGAGCTGTTGAATCAGGTCATCTGCTCCACTGAAATGCTTTCTGTCTGACACCCTGAACCCACAACTATCACAACTTGGAGCAGAACCACTTTGGATCTCTGCTTCAAAACAAAGATCTCACCATCCCCAAAGGATCTGAACTACATCAAGCTCTTGCTGGCAGGCTCTGATGTGAAGGAGATTTTTGACTGAGTTCCCAAACAAAAGCTGCATCTTGCTGCAGAGGAGGCTTCTGTTCCAGGCTGATCATAGCCTGATCCAGATGTCCTTTGTGGCTTCCCCTCTGAAGGGCAGTTTTTCCTGTCCATGAGCTAAGGGAAAGAAATAATTCTGGTTATTAGATACCAGCATGGTGGGTAGCTTATAAATAAAGGTGTGCTGGACTGCTCAGTGAACATGGCCCAGTTAACTCTTTGAAGGCTGGCTGAAATCCAGTGTGCACAGCTGCATGCACACGCATTCATGGGCACGTGTGCAGCTCATGAATTCCTGACTACTTTGCATCCAAGGGCTGTAGAAGTACTTGTCAGGCACTGTTCCCTGAGATTATTTCATTTGTTCTTTGTTAACTCACTTTGAGATGCATCAGGAGAGGTTCACAAGCAGGTCATGAAGGGTTTCTTAACCACTTCTTCATTTGAACGGATTCTGCTCCTCAGCGATTATTTTCTTTCTCAGAAAGCCAAAATTGGACCCATGCCAGTTCTTTGGGCCGTGCTGCCGGGAGATGTGTGCCTGCAGCATTCTCACTTCAGGTCAGGATTTCTGCCTGGATTTTTACTGTAACAGGAAAGATCCGTGGGATTTTGCAAGAGAATGCTGCAGGTCTGGACCTGTGTACTTCACACAGCTAATGGTGCTGTTTGTTGCCAACAGAAAGGGCAGGATTGAGCCCTTTCCTGTGGAGCCTGAGACCAAAGCTTTTCATCACTGGTTCTAGGTATCAGCATGAGCTGGATCAGCATAACATGCAAATCATTCCCCCTTCTGAATATACATCTTTTAAGTGTAATTTTGAAAATATTTCCCTTGATTTTGGTTTTTTTTTGTTCGTTTCTTGCTGATTGATGATTTTTAAATTACTAAAAATAATTTATATTATTTTTAAATGTATGTCTATCCTAATTTTAGTTAGTTTGATATAAGCTAACCTTGCTGAACTGAGTTTGGACCAACAGAAGCAATCTTCCCCTCCTCTCTATCTAAGCACCAATCCTTCACTCTGCCCAGTGCCTCAGCTGCCAACATTCCCGTCTCCTGTACAGCCAGGAACAGGCCCCAACCCTGCCCAGTCGACTGGAAAACAATAAGACCATTCATGTGCATGGTTATTCCCTGGCATAAATGCTTGCAGAGATGCAGTCTGACTGGGACAGGCTTCTGTCATTTGGATGGTTCTAGAAGATGGCTTTTGACAATACTCGTGGTTTTAACCTGTTTATTAACCAGCTATAGGGACAGATTCTTAGCTGGAGCATGGCAGCATTGCTCATTTAGTTTGGCATCTTTGCTTTATACCAGCTGGAGAATTTTTCTTGTATTTTTTTTTTACCCACAACATAGTCCTACATACCAACATGAAATTTAACTTTACTACTATGGAATTTACTAAAATAAAACCCTATTTGTGTTAACACTTCTTTTCAGAATGTGCTGTATGGCCTTCTCTAGTCATCCTCTTTTATTCCCCAGCTAACCCACAAAAAATACTTTATTTTTATTATAGAGGAAATCTGTACAACTATTTTTAATTTATGACTCTCATAACTTGTCGCATGGGAGCAGGAAGAATTATCAGTGCAATAAAAGAATGGAGCTGGTTTAGTGTTGAACATTGTCAGAATGTCTCATCTAGGATCTGTGTGGTATAAAACTTCGCTGAAAGAATTAAAACATACGCTTAAGTGATCTCGTTTTGGAGGGGTTTAATTAGTAAAAGCTCGGCAATGATGATGTCGTGCTGTCTGATGAGATTAGGTCAGATTATACATAGTTGTATGGTGTGGCATCTTAAATGGGAATCACCTTATGGCAAGTCAGAGCCATTTCAATATCACATTTAAAGAAATAGCTTCTCAGGGAAAGTTGATTGGTTTCATAAGAGAAGCAGCAGGGTTTTGAGGCCTCCTGTGTGGGAAAATGGGAACAACAGGCAGTTGGAGATTGTCTCTATTTCAGAGTTTTTTTCCTTTTATTCGTTCAATTAATTTTCATGTATGTGCGTATTTCTTATGCGAAAAGTTGCAAGCCTACTTAAACAGAAAAATGATTTCACATGGCCTGGAGAACCCAACACAACACACACGGCCAGAGGGCTGTACTTTGCCCTCCCAACCATGAACAAATTCTTTCTCCTCTTCTTCTGTGGTTGTTTTCATAATGCTAAGGCAGGAATATTTGGTTGAATGCCAGAAATGCAGGATTTCCTTAAGCAGTTTTGCTGCAGTAACCACCTATTTTTCTTTTCCTTCCTCTTCACTAGTACTCCACTCATGTACTTGCACATTTTCAGATCCAGCCCAAGGTTTATTTTGCAAGTACATTCATTGCAGACTCTGTTCCATGCAGGTGATCTTCTGCTACCCTTTCCCAAGGGTCTACTTAGTCAGAAGATTCTTTATAGAACTTCTCCCATTAGTTCAATTTTCTTAATTTTTAGGAAAATCCTCTTCATATTTAGTTCAATGGGGCCATTTGATTAAAATTCATGAGGATTTTAAAAATTCTAGTTCAAAATGAAACATCAGTTTACACTAAAGAAAACCAAGATTGTCATTCAACAGGATTTATGAACTGTACAAGGTTGCTCCTTGCCTAAGAGACTTATTAAGACAAGACCTGGAGACTCAGCAATGGCTGAATGAGAACTTGTGGAAAATAAGTCTCTCCTGTATATTTTGAGCAAATTCATGCATTTTACTGGAAATACAAGACCAATAAACTTTCTTTGCTGATTTTACAAAGAAGAACATTTTAGGTAACATTACAGTTGCATCTTAAAGCAATCATTATTACTGCCTCTGTAGACAAGTGTTTGCTCTGCTGACTGACACTAGCTCTTGTCACTCTAGTTAAATGAAAATGGCACTTCTGCTTGAAACTATCTTCTTGGTTTCTTGCATGATCATTTTTGCCTGCAAGATGAAAAGCTTTGATGAAATTTTTAATAGGTAGATGTAAAAATAATATATAGTTCCCTTTAAATTGAAGAATATGTCTTCAGTAATATCCAGTGTAGTGGCAAAGGCCTTACAGGAAGAGAGGGTACATAATTTGCTGCCCTGCAGGGAATAATTTATTGAATCACTTGGAGATTCACATATTTTCTGCCCTGTGAAGTTAAAACCATACTCCACTGTGTTGATCTTTAGTGATCCTCTTTCTTCACTTGAGAATGGTGGAAGAATGCTATGAATGTGGAAGAAAAGGTCAGCAGTGTCAGGAGGAGCCAGCCCGCTTTGATGGGGTCAACTGTAGGGGCAGCTTTAGTAATTTATAGCACACGAGCCATCAGTAGGATATTTATATGCTTGTCAGGCATTTTATGAGAGCTCATCAGAGAAATATTTATTTCTTTGGGGAAAAGAGTTGTATTACCAGCACCACTGGAGAATAAAAGCCACAAGCAGGAGACCAACAGAGTAGTATTTTTGAGATGAAGTAATGGCTTTTTTATATGCTGATTCTTAAAAGCCCTAGGATACTTTAGAATAATCTTCTTTAGTCGGCAGGTGCATGAACTGCCATGTGTTCCACATTCATTAAATCGTCTTAAAACCCTGCAAAAAATTTTCTGACTGAACACACATGGCTCGGGGCTATCCTTCTCACCACAGAGTTTCTAAGCAGAAGCTCTGTTCATTTCAGGTAAGCAGAGCAATCATGACTGAAACAAGCTCTCTGGTAAGCTGGGCACAGGTCTCTGTATCATTGCAACACTCCTGGCAAGACTCAGGTTCCAGAGTATTTCCATGCTGCTGAAATTAATTCCCAAAAATGAGTTGTGGTAGGGTAAGATAGTTGATTGAGGAAGGCTAAGTGACATCTGAAGAATAAACAGAGGTACCACAGTTGGTTATCTGCCAAGCATGAAGCAACTGTTCACTTCCTACACACACAGGCTGCTTTGTTTAAATTGTCCAGAAGAGACTCAGAATGCCTCTCACCTCTACTAAGTTTCACCATCTTGCACAATTTTTTCGAGATTAATAAAATTCTGGGCCCTTTCAATACCTATTCCCATGGGATGGGTGCCTGCTGGCAGATTATGGCACCATACAACTGCCTTTGTCAATAATCTGCTTCAATGTTTGGGGTTGAATTGCATTTTCTGAAGGAAAAGCTTTAGCAGAAACATGTCTGAGCTGATCACATCTGGCCACTGCAGGCAGAAGGACCATGTTGTAGCTTTCTGGCCAGATCTAATCTCAGAGGGTACAGGAGCTCTCAGAGGAGGGTCCAGTCACCAGCCTCTCCTTTTCTTGTGGCAGAGCAGATTTGTGCAGGTTTCTCCTTTTTTCAATGACTCGTGCTCCTCCCTGGCAGCAGTTCCAGAGAAAACGAGGTAGGTAACACCAGCAAACAGCGTCTCTAGAAAAAACAGTGACTACCACACCTATCAATGCTGGTCACACCTGCCCACAGGCTGGGTACTTAGGGATGTGAACAGATTATACTACTAAATCTCACTAAGGGATTTTAGCCATCTTTTTTTGTCCTGGGACATGCAGAATAGGTTCTGCGTCACATCAGTGGGCACAACACAGCACATCCCCACCTCAGGCGTGCCTACCCTCATCTTGCTTTTGCCACTAGCTGCTCCAGGTCAAATTTCTTCTCTTGGGATCTTGAAGAAACATCCTAGAGCTTTCTGCCCACTCACCATGAGTTAACTTTGAATGCAGAAACATTCATTAGCACTGTATTTTATCTTAATTTCTCATTCGTTCCCAAGGGTTATTTTCCCCACTCTACAAGAGACATTTCTCAGTATCTGGGCCTGCATATGCATTAGCTCAAAAATATGGTGGAGAACAGAGGAGCCGGCATGGCAGAGAGATGCCATGAAGAGATTCTCCAAGTGGTGTGGTTGAGACTGGATGCAGCAAAACTCTAGTGCAAAAGAAAATGCACGGAGAGTAAGAAAAATCCTGAGGACAGTACATATAGGTCTTGTATGAGACTGAGACAGCAAAAACAGATAGGATATAAGAATTGTCCCACTTCACACCTTTGCCTCTGCTCTTTGGTTCCCAAGCAGACTGCAACCATTTTGAATCAGGGACTGTCTTAAATGCTTTTTTAGTACTATGCATTGAGCTTCTCAGCACCCCTCTAATACCAATAAACATTCAACAGAAGCTGGTGTATAGCTGGTAAGGCTGTAAATCAGATCCCTTTAAGACCCAGGGTAAATCAGAGATAATATCTTACAGGAATTTATCTGAGAAGAAAATAAAATGAGGAGGGGAGAGAATTGGTGAAAATAGTTAAGGTTGATGACATGGTCTATAATTTCTTTCTTTGTTGGACTGGTAATAGCTGAGCAGAAAGATGATCACATTTATAACAAGTTGTCTTATTAGCACAAGGAGAAGGTGAAAAGGAAATCCTCCAGTGTGTAGTTTGACTGGTCCTGTGATCTGTTGTTGAGCCATAAGCTGATTGCTGGGGACACGTCTGGACAAGGAGAGGAGCTGAGGTTAACACACTCTACGGAGAGCTCTCTGTGCCCTCTCACAGTGAGCTCAGCAAACCCTATGCAAATGTCTTTTGCAAGTCTTTCAAGGGAGGAAAATAAGCAATACAATATTGTACTGGTGGCACAAAAGGACTTTCAAAACTTCCAGTTAATACTTGAAAGCATTTTGAACTCTGCCTAGAGCGTTGGCCAATAATTTGCCAGGTTACTTTGTTCCACTCTGCAGTATAAAAGATCACACAGAAGTATGGCTTAGACTTCCTTGCCCCTACAGATCTGCCTTTGCAAACAGAAATGGGCACCACGCCTTTCAAAGAGATGGCATTTCCTGCTTTAAGTAAAAAAACAAACTAACCAACCATCCAACTAAAAAAACCAAACCCAAAATACCCAAACCCCAGCCAACCCTCCCAAATAGCTATCCTTTAAAACAGTTTGTATTTCCTCACAGAAAAGGGGGATGGAGTTGGAGGACCAGAGGGACTGTACCAGTCCTAGTGGCCACTGAGCCCTTTGCACAGGGAATAGCAGGAGAGGTTTTGCACTGGTGCGGAGCACTCACAGCGGCAGCGAGCTTGAGCCCAGGAGTGCTCAGGAAGAGAGAAGTCTACCTGATGTAACATAACCCATGTGAAGGTATTTCAGTCCCTTCACAGCCCTGGTCACAGGTTAGGTCACGGAGCGTAGATGTCAGCAGTGGCAGTGATGATGTCACTGGCCATCGGGCACTTCTTACTGTGCACTTTTGTAGCTCTGTGCCATTTCTGCGCTGTGCTATCACAGCTAAGCAATTTTCTTCCCTCTCTGAGCTACAGCTGGTTAATTTTTTTAACATTAGAAACACTTAGAGAGGATGGTGCATAGAAAGCGGCTTTTAAAAACAATATATAAAAGATGCCTGTTATAGGAAAATAAATTTAGGAATGCATTGGCTTAGGAAAAGTACCATGCTGCCTTTCAGACTAATTTAAAACTTGAATTGTAGCCATTTTTAGCTTTAGAAAATCGATAAGGCTGATTGGTATGCTGTGTCAGTCATTGCCCATTTTAATCTTTTAAGTAATTTTGGCAGCCAATAGCATCTGGGAGGTTGAGCTCACCCCTAGAGATCCTCTAGGATTTCAGTGGGATTTTCATATTGCTGCAGTCTTGAACAATCAAGTCCTAAATCGGTCACAAGTGCATTAAATAGAACAGGGCAATAAGCTGGCATTGGGCTCTAGTTTACATTTAAGATGATGTTCACTTCAAAAACACTTGAATCACGTGGTGGAAATGGTAAAATTGTTGATGATGATGTGAAAGGGACTGAGGTGTTCAATAAATATTTTTGTTCTGAATTTGGAAACCAGAAGAATCATGTACAAATGTCATGAGGACATTGCACTTTCCATCCCATTAGTAACCAAGGAAGCTATTAAACAGCATTACTAGAGATAAACATTATTACCTTAACAGGTCCAGACAACTGTCATCTTCACAACTGAAATGAATTGGCTCAAGGGATCTTTGACCCACTCCCACTTAATCTTGGAGGACTGAAAATGTTTTAGAGGACTGGTGGAATGCTGCATTTTGGGTAAATCATTAAAAAAATCACAAGGGCAATGTAAGTAATTCTAAGCCAGCGAGCCAGCCATTCTGGGTAAAGTAATGAAATATTAGTATAGAAGTCAGCAATAAAGAATGTCAGTGGAAATAATAGGGGTCAACACGATTTACAGGGAAAAAGTCTTGTGAAAGAAAGTTGATTTTCTCTTTTCCCTAAATTATTGGCCTGGTTGAGAACAGCTTCTAAATAGATATAAGATAGTTCCCTTTTGTAGACTGCTTTATTGTTTGCAATACTTCCATAAATTATCACATTAATTAACAAGTAATAGCATTAAGGTGGGTGAATTAAGAACTGACAAACTGGCAAATCTTAAGTGAAATACAGACCTCAGTAAAGACTTGGTGAGAAACAGAGTGTAACTGGGCCTGGATACTGCAGCCAGCATCACCCTGCTGCTTCTTCTAAGGCGTGTGGTTTGAGTAAAACTGAGTCCTGTTAAAAAAGGGGAATGTCTTGGTTTGTAGGAGTGCCAGCTGAAGCTGGTTTTGTACCACTGCCTTCTCTGCTACTGGTTATGAAAAAATATCATTGTATAACTGGGCTGCAGCTGATCTCTCAGGGTTCAGGAAACCCAGAGTGGTGCAGGACAGGAGCTCAGCCCTGGGGCCTCTCTCTGGCTGTGGCAGAAGGGACGAGAGCTGGTCAGACAGAGAAGCAAATTGATCTGAACTGCTCCGCTTTTGTGCCCATGTACAGCCCCCAGAGCCCCACCAACCCTCTCAGCTCAGGAGATCACTCGCTGGCTGGATTTGGGTCATGTCCTCCCATGCTTTGCTCCTGGAAACCTCCCAGCCCCCTGTACCACCATCCAGTTTCATGGGCCCACTGGAGTGCAAGAGGCTCAGCACTCGAGATTCTGGATTTCAGTCACCAAAGCAGTCGTGCTGGGAGTATTTAGCACAGCTGAGTATTTCACCTGTGTTCTGAATGCTTTTCTTAGCGTAAAATTAAAAAGCTGAGAAGTAAGCCTGAAGATGCTGACACCCTTACACAGCACAATTTCACATCCCTGAGAACATACACTCCAAATTCCTCTTCTAAGGAGGAAGAAGAGCAGGAAAATCTTTGAACACCCTCATATAGTAGGAACAGATCCCTCAAAATCTCTTTACATTAGCAGAGGTTGTGACCACGTCCATTTATACAGCTCTGTGTAATTATTGCTCTTGCCTTTTGGTAATTATTTTACTATCCATGAAGAATTATAAAACCATTAACCTGGAAGAGAAAAAGACAAAAGCCTGGGCATGTGAGAAAGACTTTGAACACCAAATTCATTCACCAGTTAGAAACAAAAGCGCGTGTTCAGAAAGTTAATTAACAAAAAGTCTGTCTCAAGGCAACTTCTGCTTACTACTAATGGATATCATGAAAATTCATAAACTCACTGCTCCCAATGGGAGGATTTGCTGACTGGGGACTGCTGTGGGGGACCACATCTCTCTGTTCCTTTGCAATGGGAAGGTGGGGGATGGCTAGAAAAGCCCCTTGTCCATGTGAAGGGATGAATTCCTGATGACTTCAGCGAGGAAAGCTCTCACATGCTGTGTCCTTGTCTGTCAGGGACACACATCGCCCTGTGATCAGGGAAAGATTTGCTCAGGCTGCAGCCTTTACTATTTGAAGAGAAACTTAAAGTTCTCGACCCAGAATTAGCACTGCCAACTGCATTTCAGACAGCACTTTTGCTTTGCTCTTGATGTGAGGCAGGAAGGTCCAGACTACAAAAGACTGGGGACCTGTTTCCACTGAAGTAAAAAAAGCACAGGCAGAGCCTGTGTGTGACGAGACCTGGGAGCTCACAGGTTCTCTGGGAAGTTGATGGCTTTCCTATTAATGGCTGTATCCTGTGCCTCCCTGGCCACAGACAAAGTGAATTCCTGGAGGAAAATGCATAAATACCAATTTGCCCTGGGTATGGCCTGGCTGACAGAGCCTTCCTGAGGCGTGTGTGGTTTCCCTCTTCTAAACAGCCTTTTGTGAATCTGCCCAGCCTCTCCTGAAACTCACAATCATTTTTATCATTTGCAATATAAATTGCACCAAGGAGATAAGGCACATGTGATCATGTTCTGCCTTCCTTTACCAGGGCACAGTGGGCTCCCTGATGCTGGCAGAGGGGATTTAGGACATCTGTATTTGGAAGGGCTGAGTGTATTTGGAAGCTGTTACATATCAGCTTGCTCAGAGTTTTTCTTCAGGTTTCTGTGCAATTACTGTGATTTCTTGGCACTGAGCTTTAGTGATTCACCTGAGCTGAGTCATGCACAGGGCGATGGGGCTCTGGAGGGCTTCCCACCACAATTGGTGTGCTCAGCAAGTCCATCATCTGAATACAAAGGATCTTGCATGCTTAGCCTTCTAGGGTAGGGGGGAGACTGAAAAGAGATTAAGCAATTGCCTGCACTAATCAGAACCATAGACTTTAATAATCGGTCTTGGCTCTTTTGCTGGACTTGAAGGGAGGTGGCATAGCTAGAAGGCTGCATTTGTGGGACAGGACTGGATGTTGGGAAGGTAGGATGGATTGCCACAAAAATGACAGAAGCCAAAGAGCCAAAAAACAACACAGAAGTGACTTCAGAGCCCTTCTTCCTGCAGTGGGCATAGGACAAATAGTATAGGCTGTGTGAATGAGTAAAAACCTGGTTGGAAAGACAGAAGAGAAAGCAGAGAGATACCAAGAAGGCACCAGGGGCAGCATCACTGGGTGTCTAGAGAGGAACCTGCTGTCAGTGCTGCTCGTGGCATTGCCACTTGAAACAGAGAGTAGAAGAATACACAGCATTCCTCAGCACTCAATCCAATGCTCATTCCGATCAGGAGCTAAGCTGCTCTTTTTTCAGCAGGGCATGATGGAACAGGGCAGGGGGTTGCAAGGTTTTGCACAAGGTTGGATGAATAATTTCAGCAGCACCTCCCCTCACCACTGCTATGCAGCAGCTCTACAATCTAGATCAAGTAATTTTAAGAGGGTTTTTATTGACCGAATGACACATCATTTGGCCCCACCTGTGTCTATTCGTGATATCTGTTGCAATGCTTCTACTGACCATTCCATCCCTCTGAAGCCACTGCCAGCATAAAGTGAGTGTTGCTGGTGTGCTCTCAAGGTGGGATTGCGGTAGGTTACTCAGAGGACACAGGAGCAAGGCAGGGCAGGAAGTGAGCAATCAGCCCAGCAAGTCTATGGGCAAATATCCACACACACATTCCCAATGCACAGAACCACCCCAGCTGCAGAAGGGAGGGCATCAGTCAACAAAACTCGTCACCCTGCAATTCAGCACCTTGAACAGACAAAATTCAGAGTGGCCTTGGTGGCATTAACATTTCTGGTTTGGTTTTTAAGATCTTTGTTTCTTGAGCTTGTTTATCATGTGTTTAGCTTTATGATCTGATTAAATCACAAGTCAGCAAAAGAAGTAAGCTCAAAATTTTGGGGTATGCCCAGCAGTTCTCTTAAAGGTGTTAGAATAGAATAGGATAGTTCCAGTTGGAAGGGATCAGCAATGATCATCTAGTCTGGTGTCAATATTTACATAATAAAAAGCTGTGTATGTTCTCCCCAGAGCCACCTGCCTTTCCTAGTAGATATGCCCAGTACCTCCCACAGAGGACCAGACTGAGCAGAATATCCCAGGTGAAGTCTCTCCAACCTCTGTACTATGGCCTTTATCCCATATTCTCTCTGCTGGAAATCCATCCCCTGCCCTTACATCCTAGGAATGGACACACCACTGTCAAGGGCATGGCAGCTGGTGGATCTCAGTTCTCCTGCTCTCAGTGGAGGCACTGATGTGTTCTCTTTCCCAGTCATTCCTAAGTCTTGAGTACCAGTTTCATGGCAGAAACTCTGTTGTTAGTCCATGAACTCATGCTCACAGCAACTGAATTTCTCTTCTTTCTCCTGTTTTTTCCATCGTGCCTTACTGGGCATCTACATCTCCTCTGTACTGGCAATGATTTTCCAGTCTCCTTCTTGTGAAACATCTCCAGCAGCTTCCCACAAGGCCTTTCCTGCTGCTCACATTGCCCTGGCCAGTTCCTTACCTCACCACAATATTTCTACCACTTCCCATCTGAGTGCATAATTTCCCAAATGGCACTTTATCAATTGCTCTGAGAGACCAGGCAAGTAGTGTATGGATGCAGTAGATCTTATCTGGAAGATCAGTTCTCTTATCAAAGGAAGCTAACAGGTTAGGCTGGCATGGTGGACTTTGGCTAAGCTCTGTTGGATGTTATCTCATTTTCTGTTTGCTCCCATGTTGGATAAGTACTTATCCCTTCTAAGCTTCTTTCAAAGCCTTTCATCCCACCGAGGTGAGATTACTCCAACCTGTGTCTGTCCTGATCTCACCCTTCTTCTCTACCTCTTCCAAATTTGGGCGTTACTTGATGGAGTGTGTTTCTTGTCCTAATAGGTGAGCTTCTCCATGTCAGAGCACTTGTGCTGCCTTCCTTCCTGCAGAAGGTTTCAGCAGTGTTTCACTGCAGGCTTTTGGCAAACAACAGCAGCAACCAAAAAACAAAACACCAACAAACCACCCTGATAACAGGATGGTTCCAGTACTTAGAGAAGGAGAGGAAAGATGAGGAGGGACTCTTTAACAGGGAGAGTAGGGACACAAGGGGTAGCGGTTTTAAACTGAAGGAATGGTAGATTTAGATAAGGTATCAGGAAGAAATTCTTTACTGTGAGGGTGGTGAGACACTGGCACAGGTGGCTCAGAAAGGTTGTTGATGCCCCATCCCTGGGAGTGTTCAAAGCCATGCAGGATGGGGCTTTGAGCAACTTGGTCTGGTGGAAGGTGTCCTGCCCATGGCAAGGGGTTTGGGGCTGGATGATCTTTAAGGTCCCTTCCACCCCAAACCAATCTATGATTCTATGATTCCGAGGTGCATGTTCTGAGGCAGGGAAGGAAAGTGTGGCATCATTTCTCCTGTTCAGACTTCAGAATGTAACATGCTGTCATTGGCCATGTGCCCACCCTCCTCTTAAGAATGCCACAGCTCCCCACAGCATCGTCTTTTAGATGCACACTCAGGTTTATCCCTTCCTGAGGCAGTGAAATTAAACTTGTTTTTTCCATTTTACAGAACAAAAAATAAGACACAGGGAAACTAGATCTGTGTCATATAATACCATAATAGCATAAATACATAATAGCCATGTAATGACTATTTTAAAATCTTTAGTTGCACCCTTTATTATTTATCCCACCTTCTATCTACTGTAAGGAAATACATCCCCTTACATCCTAGGAGTGGACACACCACTGTCAAGGCTATGGCAACTGATGGATCTCAGTCCTCCTGCTCTCAGTGGAAGCACATTTTTTACAGTGCAGTGAAAATTAAAATGTGGTTGCTCAGTGCACAAAAATTGCTTACTGTTACCAAAATAATAAAGTAGGTTTTCACAGAAAAAGAAAAAAAAAAAACCCACAGCTTCAAAAGTGGTTTCACTTACCTTTTTTAGCAAAATACATTTGTACTCAGAACATGCCCCTTATGGACACTACTGTAATCTATAAGTGCATAATATGCATTTTAAATTATTTTAAGGTACTTGTCTACAGCAAGTCTTCCATTTTTCATATACCTGGCCACATCAGTACATTTAACATTATGAAATGGTTAGTGCTTAGTTTCACTCAGGATTAGTAGATGAGAGCTACCCAACCAACCTCACAGGCTCAGCCCACGGGGGTTTCTGTGCTGCCAACTTCTCCTGAAGCCAGCCTGGAGTGGGAACAAGCACCCACTGCCTGTGTTTGCATTCCCTCCCTTGTGCTGCCTTTTTACCACCAACTTCGTGATGCTTTTTTTGCTCCTTTGCTCTGACAGTGCACTTTTTGGTGAGGCTAGGTGTGAGTATTACCTTACATACACACTAGAGGATGCTCTTGGGTCAGCAGCGAGAGACAAAACGCCTCTCTCCCTTCTCAATCCGCACGGCTTCGAGGCTCAGAAAGTATTTCAAGGCTTAGCCAGGCTTAGGCGGTGTTTCAAGGCTTAAAAAGATAAGAAGAAAAATGTTCACACGGACAGAAGTGTAATGCAAGTGACAAAGCAGTGACACAAACTACTTACCCTGCTTTTGCAATGCTATTACTGCTCAACATACATTTAAAATCAGCATGGAGGGTGGCAGGGACCTCAATAAGGCCAATAGTTGTTTGCTGGGGTTTTTTTCAGTCACCTATTTGTAATATATTACGTGGGACATAAGAGAAGGCTCTGGGGAGATGTTCCAGTACCTAAAGGAGAATACAGGGGAGTTGGAGAGGGGCTTTTCACTTGGGCAAGGAGTGACTGGACAAGGGGGAATAGCTTTAGACTGAAAAAGGGCAGGTACAGATTAAGTATTAGGAGGAAAATCTTGACTGTGAGAACAGTAAGGCACTGGCACAGGGTGCCCAGAGAAGCTGTGGATGGCCCATCCCTGGAAGTGTTCAAGGCCAAGCAGGATGGGGCTTTGAGCAACCTGGTCTGGTGGAAAGTGTTCCTGCCCATGGCAGCAGTGTTGGAACTGGATGATCTTTAAGATCCCTTCCAACCCAAACCGTTCTGTGATTCTATGATCTTAACAGCGAATAAGGGGCAAATTAAAGGAGACCTCTAAATCCTCATGTCCTTTAATCATAGACAACAAAGAAGGAAATGAGGGAATTTGGGGTTGTTATGCATTTCTCTAGCACTGTGCAGATGCACCCATCCCACCACAGCACCCATCTCCCAACAGGCAGGAGCTCCTAAGGCTCAGTGAATATTCTGAATTTCAGCCTCCTCCCACTAGAACAAGGGAACCTCTGCAGAGGTTTGTGTTTGTACCAAACACTTGTCTATAATGGCAATAGTCTCTTGCTCTGCCATGGTTTTGTTTTTCTGGTTTGATAGACTTCCTCTAAAACACTCCTTTTCTGCAAACTGCCTCATTTTGCAGGATGGAACTCGTTGTGGCACATGGGAACAAATCCAGTCTAACAAAACATCTGGATGCAAACAGAGACTGTCCAATGAGATTCAAACTAATAATAAAAATGGATTTTAAACAAAGGGTTTGCTACTTTAGGGGAGTTGGAAAACACAGGGGGAAATTTTTTGGTTTTTAGAAATGGTCCTGGCATTCTCAAAACAAAAGTGAAAGAAAAACCTACCATAAGAAAGCAAATTAATTTCAACACAATGTGACTACAGCGGGCTGTGTCACTATACTAAAACTATAACTATACACTAAAACTCCAGCTCGGGTGGCTCTTCAGGAGCCCAGCACCTGAAAGGCCATAGCCAGGAGAAACCTTTCCAAGAAGCAAGGCTTGCTCCTGCCTTCAGCCTTGCCAGTCCAGCCAGCAGGGCTTATTTCATACACAGAATTTCCTGTGCTTTGCTCCTGTCAGAAGGGAAGGCACATTTTGACCTCTCACACAGCACAGAGTCACCCATCAGCTGGAGTGATGAGGAAAACCACTAATGCCTTTGCTACCCACACACAAAATCATCGAGCCCAGTGCATCATAGTATGGTCCCAAGGAGGAAGGTAACAAACAATACCACTGCTGAAACTCCTCTGGTGGGGAGGTTTATGCTGCTGGGTGAACTGGTGGTAGGAAAACCAATTTTAAAAGCAGGGTAACCATGTAACCAGTAGTTGTGATGCTCACTTGGGACTGCAGTTTGCAATTCAAGACCTTGCTGCAGTCCAGAGAGCATCTTAGTCACTCTAAGCTAACTGAAACCCCTGCTCTGAACTTCAGACCCCTCATTCAAATTTGAACCTTTTTCCTTGGAAAATCTGCTTTCCATATAAATCCCCAGACACCCTTTCCTCCCCCCAAAGACATGTGAAATGTTTGGCCTGAGCAGCTCCATGTGGTAACAAATCCCAAAGGCTAATTGTGTGGAAAAGCATTTCCTTTCATCAGATTTAAATTTTCTGCCTTTTAGCATCGACTGCACCCTTTTCCTTGCATCATGGGAAAGCAATGTTTAATGCACAGAGCTGGAAAGAGCCCAAGACCACCGAGTCGATGCGTGAAGGCCAGCGGGCTGCTAGCAGCTTTAAACAACTGTTGATCATCAGCACCACCACCAAATTCCAAACAGATTACCCAAAAGGGCCAAGGCCAAACCCCTATTTCTAGGCTAGAAAAACAGATTCTTCCAACTGTTGTTATGGTGAGGAATTCAGCTCGTTTGCAGATGACAGGCAGAGCGGAGCTGTCAGTCACAGGCAGGGGGGGAACACCCAGGGCTTGGGAAGTTGTACCTTTCTCCTCTGTTTTTCCTGGGTAGTTGCTAAGACTGCAAGCAGCTTTTCAGAAGAAAATGCCAAATCAATCCTCTATTATTTTGAAACAAAGCAGTAGTTATTCTGACTTCCCTCAGCAGCATCTCTGGGGAGGGGGATGCTAGTATGAGAGTAATTTGTATGAAGAGCTGCAGAGAGAGCTGGGGGTGTTTAGCTTGGACAAAAAGAGGCTCAGGGGAGACCTTATCACTGTCTACAACTTCCTGAAAGGACCCAGGTGAGGGTCAGCCTTTTCTCCCAGGCATCCAGTGGCAGGATGAGAGGAATTGGCCTCAGGCTGCACCAGGGGAGGTTCAGGTTGGACATAAGGACTAAGTTTTTCACTGAAAGCTGGTTAAGCATTGGAATGGGCTGCCCAGGGAGGTGGTGAAGTCACCATCCCTGAAATGCCTGGATGTGGCACTCAGTGCCATGCTTTAGTTGACAAGGTGGTGTTGGGTCAAAGGTCAGAATCAATGACCTTGGAGGTGATTTCCAGCCTTAATGATTCCATGACTCTGGGATGTCTTTGCAACATCAAGAGGTTTCCTCCTTCATCCCCAACTTCACTTTGTCCTTCCAAGCATCTGCAGGGCTCCTGGAAAATTTCCTGCCTTCAGTTGAGGGCTTCTGTATCTGTGCTCTGCAGAGGTCAGGCAGAGGCACTGAGTTTGCCCCCAATGGGACAGGGACACAGGGTTTGGCTGGACCAGGCGAGGCAGAGGATGCCCTTGTACCTCCCTCCCAGCCCAGCCACTACCAACAGGGATGAAATTACTAGCTGATAATCCTAATGAAAATGCAATTAAAAATTAAGCATTACCACCCAAATCCTTTGCTGTAACAATGTATAGGGTAAGCTTACAGCAGATTAGTTGGCAGCTCCCAGCTATCCTCTATTCACGTGCATAAATTCCACTTTTCAAAAACAGCTGTTCCTGTAACCTGCATCCTAAGATAAATCAGCACTGATTTGCTCCCTTCTCTGAGAAGACGTGGTGTGTAGGGGGCAAATCCTCATCAGAGGCAAGAAAGCTCTGGGTAAATCCCATTTATTGCCTGCAGATATAAACAGAGGGCTGGAAAGAAATCAGCTTAGAAAATATCTGGCCACTACACATGAAAAAAAGGTGTTTGGGGAAGTTACCTGAAGGGCAACAGCCTTACCAAGGCTCAACTCTTCTTCCACTTAAGTCAATAAACATGAATTTCAGCTAAACTACTTAGCAGAGAGATCTTCACAGATGCTTCATTCAAAATATTTGGGTGAAAGAAAGTACAATTATGATTTTTGCAGGTTTGTGGCCAGGAAAAGGTAACCAGGTTATAATAGGGGAAATAGTGTCATCTGCATCACCATGGGGACAATGTCAAAGCTGGGGTTGAGGCAGGGCTGAATATTCAATTTTGGGGAAAAGTCAGAAAATACACATTAAGCTCTACAATATAGCGAAACATAGGAATAAGTAAATTTGAAAAGCCAGAGTTCTGAGATTTTTTTTTTTTTTCGTTTCTGAGGGGCTTTTTGCTATTCATGTTTGAAAACGGCTGAATTACAGTTTTGAATACAATCTCCTTAATAACTGGCCTCATTTCTGCAGACAAAATTCTTCTAGGATAAAAAAAACAACTCTACTTCATCCCTCCTCACAGTTATCTCTGCTTTAAAAAAGCTTCCACATTAGGTTCAACATGAACATCTCTTCTGTGCACGTCCCACACACAGTCAGATGGGCCGTTTTGCATGTTCATAACCTCAGCAGTTAAAATTTTGCTTAAAAACAATTTGTCTAAAGAGCTCTGGAACAACCATGTTTTTTGCCTGCTGCACCCAGGCCTCAGAGCAAGGTCTGTTTGCATTCACATGTCATTAAAGGCAATATTGACGAGATAATGAAAGGTAGAAGTGGAGAAAGGCATCAAACACCTGACAATAAAGCAGGGACAAGTTTACATTGAAATAGAAATTTCATTATAGTATTGAAAAAGAGCTGCTCTGCTCTGAAGAAGCAGAGAAGGAAGTGGAAGCAGCAGCAGAAGTGCAGGCAAATGCTAAGACAGCCTCTACATGGAGAGGGGGAGATGGGGGAAGAAACTGAGCTACAGGTTCTGTTTGTTGTCAGCTAAAACCAGCAGACGACACACAGATAATTTTCCCATCTCAGTTTATTTCCCTTTCTTTGTGCTTATGATGCATGTACCGATTAGCACAATTTTAAACAAATCCTGAACTCTTGCATAAATTCAAGTTCTACAGATAGTGTGGAGAAAAAAAAAAAGACAAGTGTATGAAACCCAAATATTTATACATTTGGTTTCTTTAGGAGGATGGAGGTGATTTTGTTGAGTTTCTCTCTAACAAAGAGCCAGATGGATATTATTTTGTACCTTAAAGGGTAAAAACTCGGCTTGACACAGCTTCAGGCATGGGAAGAACCCACATTCTGACAACATTAATTTCTGAGGTACCTTCAAAATAATTTCCTTCTGCTTTTTCTGTTGCCTTCCCACCTCTTTTTCCCAACTGCCTCCTATAAGGGGGCCTGTGCTCCTGGCATCCCCCATGGGAGTTCAGGGGCTCACCTGGGCTTGCTAAAAACCCACTGTCCCTTCTGTGCTGGACTGGGACAGTGGCTTTGATTTAGTTCAGTTTGTTGCACAGTTTTGCATGCTCAAATTATGGAAAATTGCACAACAGGCTCAGTTTGATTTTTTTAAAGGGACTGAGAGGTAATATGGAAAACAACACGTCAAGAATCCTCTGTGACCCAGGTTTCCTCTCCCACATCCCACGCTGCAAATGTTTCACGTCCTCGATTCAGTTTCTGGGTCGCTCTGGCACTTCTCCCAGCCCCAGCCACGAGGAGCTCAGCACAGGGACCAGACCCTGCTCCATCACCCCACCCTGCTAAGGCTCCCCAAACCCCACATGGAGACTGGTTTGGCTGGGAAGTGCTTTCCAGCTGGGGTGTGCAGGGCCAGGCACACCCTGCTGCTGGGAATAGCAGAGTTCTTCTTCATCTCACAGGACCCAGGATTCCACCCAAATATCTTTCCCCATTCTAGGGAGAGACCAGCTGCTGTGGGAGATAGCAGTAGTGCAGAAGTGACTCCAGCAATACTGGCTCTACCACAGCCAAGAGACAAATGCTTTCTGCTCTTTACCCCTCGAACTCTGGATATTATTTACAGTACTACCCTCACTGCATTAGTGAAAATGTTCTCTCACATCCAGTGCTTGCCAAAAAGCAAGTAAATTTAACTTGTGATTCAATTCAAAGCAGTTTGAGTCATCTACATCCCTGGCTATGGGTGTCCAGACACCGCATCCAGCCACACATGCATTAATAAAGACTTAAAAATAGACCATCGATTCCTCTAGACCTGAAGTAACACGTCTGATCCCAGCTAAGCAAGAGACCCAGCAGGGACAACCTCAGCGAGGGGGTGCAGTGCAGGTGGTTTTCCTAATGTACCTCCAAGTGGTGGTGGCTGGGTCCTCCTGTTCTCCTGGAGCCTGTGGCTGGGGAGGGGGGCACTGGAGATGCTCTGGCAGTGCCAGGGCTCCTGCCTCGCCTGGGCTTAGGTGCTGACAAACAGAGGATCAATTATTCATCAACTAAAAGGCAGACTTCTATTACAACAGATGTTTCTCCGAATGTTTGACACTGCCCATTAACTCACCCTTTAATTTTAATTGCTTAACTAATGGCTGTGTTCAAGGTTAAATGAGCTTAAATCTTTATTCTTCTCTTGTGCTGCTTAATATAAAGATACCGTTGGACCAACAGGGAAAAGGGAGGGAGAAGGAGCCAAACCCAGTAACATCTTTGACCAGACACAAACAGGCAGCCAGTTAATACTCCACAAGCCTGCCCAGGGATGGGCACAACACTTGGACATGGTTTTGTCTGAAGCAGAGAAGCAACAGAATGATCCCTCAGGCTGAAGGTGTCCATGGGTTTGCAAAGCCAGGCTGAACCTGGGACCGGAGTCAGGAAGGAGGTGGCATGGGGTGAGCATCCTTCCTGAAGCCAACAGAGAGAGGAAGAGCCTGCTCAGGGAGGTGAGAAGTGTTTGAACACCTTGTTTAGGTACCCTCCAAACCAAGAACGCAGCTTGCTTGAGAAATTTAGGTTTGTAAGTCACAGAAGTGATGGTCTGGCATGGCCAGGCTCCTACGCTTCCTCCTTTAAATATTTATTATAGAAGAGTGGAGTTTGCTGGCCACCAGGGCAGGAGCTCCAAGGAAAAGAAGAGGTTCACTTTACTGCCTGGACAACAAGGAAGTATTGTCTCTCAGGGGATACAGCCCCAAAGAAGTGCTGGGCTGTAGGGCAGGGCATATGGTTCTTACCTCACTGTAGCCACAGTTTTGCTACGTGCCAAGCCAGTGTTCACCATGCATTTTAGCTCCACAGCTTGGTATCCCTCTAGGAATGAGCAATGTAGGCACTGCTAATGCCCTGTCGTCCCAGTGCTCCCTCACACAGCAGAACCTCCCTGCCAGAATCAGTCCCTTCAAATCACACCAGAAAAAACCAAAAGGATGCATCCTGGAAAGGCCACATCACCAGGCAAGAGGTTTTTCCTCAGCTCAAGCAGCCTCAAAGATACCTTCAGCATCACATCTGTTGATGTAATTCAAGAATGCGTTACACCATTTTTCTAGCAAGGCCCATGGATTTAATTCAGATGGTTCAGATCTACTCCCAAAAAGTAAATTACTAGTACCAGTAGGAACAATGGGAGAGGCAGGACCAGACCCAGCATTCCTCAGCCCAGGGAGTAGCAGCACCACAGTACCTCCATCCCAGGACAGGGACTTGACACACATGGACAAGGAAAACACTTTCTTTTCTGCATCTAACCACACTAAGGACATGAGGGAAGGAAAGACGAAACAGGCAGAAGATTAAGCTTTTTTTCCCCCAACATAGAGGGGAAAAGGAAGCACATCTCTTTCCTTTCTGCCTTGCTTTCCTTCCTTTTGTCCCTCACTCAAGAGGTGAAGGAGCAGAGATTAATGCATTCCATTTTCCAGGTTGTTCTTATCCCTTAGGATGTGTTGGTCCAGATACTTCTTGTCCATTTTGTGAACAATTTGGAGACTGAAAGGTGAGCAGACCCCCTGCTAGGGGATAGAGCCTTATCTCTGCTTTGCTGCTGTGAATCTGGCTCAATTCAGCCATTACAGCCAAACCAGGCTCTAACACTGAGTTTCTATCGTGATTTTGTAAAATTTCTTTGGTGACACCTCTCAGCCAGATTCAGGAAACCAAGTCCCCCTTTTTGTCTAGGAAACATTGAAGGTCATTTGGGATGGGGCTCTGAGCAACCTAACCTAGTTGAAGATCATATAAAAGGGCATGTAGCAATAGGAAAAACAGGAGGTGTGGTTTTTAACTGACAGAGGACAAGTTTAGATTAGATATTGGGAAGAAACTCCTTACTGTGAGGGTGGTGAGGCACTGGAACAGGCTGCCTAGAGAAGCAGAGGCTGCCCCATCCCTGAGAGTGTTCAAGGCCAGGTTGGATGGGGTTCTGTGCAACCTGGTCTGGTGGAAGGTGTCCCTGGCCATGGCAGTGGGGTTGGAAATAGGTAGTCTTTAAGGTCCCTTCCAACCACAACCATTCTATCATTCTGTCAAGATGTCCCTGCTCATTGCTGGAGGGTTGGACTGAATGATCTTTAAAGTTATCTTCCAACACAAACTATTCTATGATTTGCCAAGGAGGTGATAACCAATCGCTTCACTATCATGATGCATCAGCCACTGCTACGACCATGACCTGGAATGTGCTCAGGGCTGGTTGTCCATGTGGGAAGAGGGAAAATCATTAAAGATTGTCAGCCCTGTAGCCACAATCAGCATTACACCACAGCTGTCAAGATCAGGGCTGGCCATGGTTAAATATTCCTCTGTGTCCGATGGACAGTTTAACAGGAGATGAGATGCTCCCTCCTTCCTGACAGTCTCCTCTGCTACCAAAGACCAGTACCAAAGAAAGCTGAAAACCTGTGGCCTTCCAATTCTACATGCAGCAGGAATGTTTCCCAGCCCTTCTTCCCAGCTAAGCCATTATAAAGTGGAACAAGCCTCTTTAGTTCAGTTTCTAAACTGAAAAGAAGTTCTTAGTTTAAGTTGCCTTTTTTTTTTTTTTTCCTCTCCCCCAAGCAGGCTCACGAGGACATCCACTCATCTGATTTTGGCTCCAGCTCAGCAGCGTTCGGTAGTGACAACCATCAATCCTGCCAGACAGCCGATGGCACAGACTGCTCGGAGTGGGCGATCTCCGTTTTTCTGCAGCTCCACTGCAATTTGCGTGGCGGTTCGACGCGGGCTGGCGGCCAGCCAGGCGCTCAGCATCCTCCTCCCACCCAGAAAGGTGTCTCTGCAGAGCAAGGTGCCGGGGCTGCGCCGCGGCTGCCAAGACCACGGCGTGAACCGTGCCAGTCCTGCAAATAGACACCGGAGCGCAGAGCTGTTAATCCTACACATTGCGGTGTCGCAAAGTTCACCACAGACAGGATTTCTATTTTTTTTTTTTCTCCTCCTCTCCCCCCACCCCACCAAGTTCAGCCTGAGTAGTATTAAGCTGAAGTTTATGGAGGGTTTAGTGCAGCCCAATTTTTGGCAGGAAAGGGGAAGGTTGCACCAAGCAGGGCCACTGTCCAGGTCTGGTTACTGCCTCGCCCCTACCTTTTGGTGAATATTGGGTTTCTGAGTGCAGAAGTGAGAGTTTCGTTCTTTGTTCTTGAACTCATTCTTTCCATCCCAGGGGCCAGTGGAATGTAATCTCTCCAGATGCCAGCACCTCTTAGGAAATTGTAATATAGCAGCTATGCCATGTAAGTGGCTTATTCATACATGGAGAAAATAATAGTAATATCCTTGGGGGACGGTTTTTATACAGTGCGCAGTGACACAATCCAAGGGACAGGTGGAATTTACCTCAGCTGACGTCTGTCCCCAAAACCACTCATTTTCAAGAGAAGCAGCAGAACTGGCATTTTGTCTTTTACTCTTGGTTTGTTTAAAGGCTTTCCTTGCTGTTTAAAACCATCAGTGCTTCCTTCCTGGGGAGAGAGTCAATGCTGTTAGGGTTACTGTAAGTAATCAGTCAGCTGAGCAAATTATCCTGTCCACTGACACTAACAGATTCCACAAGTTACCAGGAACTCGATCAGCTTTTTTTCCTTCTCCCTAGTGTTACAATAAAACAAAGATCTGCCAAAAAGACCCTCCTTGCAGAAAAGCAAAAGAAATGCCTTGTGGATAGCAGTTCCAGGGAGCATTCTCAGAACTCTCATTGACCAACTCTGAATTAAGAAGGTTGTCAAAAAGAAAAGGCACACAAGCGAACAAGGGAGCCTGAAGAGCCAACTGACAGATTACCACACGACAAAGCTAAAAGGGAACTCCAAACCCTGCCAGTGCGGCTGCCCACAGAGCCTGCCAAGAGCCAGATGCTGCCACGGGGATAATATCCTCCAGGGCTGGGGAGCCAGGCACCTCCCAGCCTCCCGAGTGAGAACAAGGGGATGGTGGGGCAGCTGTGCACCCCAAGCCTGTCATATCTACATGAAAAAGCCTTGAGAGGAATAGCCACGTCTCCTCACACAAAAAAAAAAAGAGAAAAAAACCCAAAACCCACCAGGGTATCTTCTCAGAGCTTCTTTCTCAGAAACTCCATTGGGAAAAAAAATAAATAAAAGCTGGGGAAAAAAGAAAAAATTGAGTCCTTCTGGGGTAGTGCCTTTTCACCTTATGCAAAGCAAACTGCCACTGGCAGCAGGGGGAGAGCAAACAGGTCAGGCAGGGGAAGAAATGACACATAGCAAGGGAATAAGCAACATTCTTTGCAGAATTAGGAACCAAAGGCACATATTCAGAAGCCCAGCATTCACCCTGCTCCAAGCAGACTTTTATTAATAACCAATCCCAATGGTCTGCTGAGATTCTGCTGAGAAAAGGGCGAGTTAACACAGACACATCGGTGTAAACATTACCCTTGAATGGAAGTAGCATAAACACAAAATATTTGTTTCGCTGCTACTGTGCAACATCTGTTCCCAATGACTTACTCATTCCGAGCTCTCCCTCCCTCGGGGTTTCAAAGTACACAAGGAAGAGGGAGAGGCTCGCAGGTACTGACGCCGTGGTGCCCGCTCGGACCTTGTGCAACACCAGAGCCCGTTCACCAGCCTCTCGTGGGCAAAATTCTGCACCACTGAGCTGGAGTTTGCCCCCCACCCGGGGCTGAGCCTCGCAGGACACAGCCAGCAATCCAGGCACTTTCTATTTTCTGCAATTTGATACCTCCACACGTGAGAATCTGCGGGGATGGCAAACCTGGAGACTTTTAACTGAGAGGCTGCCAATCAAATACTTTCCTTAGCAGATTTAAAAGAAAAAAAAAAAATCAGACTTCAACCCATTTTTTAAAACCAACTGAATCCATCAGCTTTTGCTGCAGTGCCAGAAGCCAGCAATGCAATAAGAGCTCTCACTACATCTATTTTCCTTCCACAGAACCCTTTAACACCACACAGTTGTAAAAGCTAAGGGAGTTTGTGCCAGGTCATGATGTGCAGACAGGCTCTCCCAGGGAAACTCCCGGCACTGACATTTTAGCAACAAGGCTTTTAGGTATGTCAACTTAAGAGGAGAATTAGGAAATCCAGATATCATGACTGTGCATGAGATCATCCAGGGGGACAAATTTGGGTTTTGTAGTTACATTCCTGATCCCTCCTCGCACTCCCCTGTGCTCCGTCAGCTGTGCACAGCCGCATCGCATACCCTGAAGACCCAGTAAACAGAGAAGAACACACACAAAAAGCCATGCTTTGAAAAATCATTTCCAAGATAAATCTCCTAAGTTTCCATATTCTGAAAGCAGCTGACATTTTTTGTTGAATTTGAAATAAATGAAACAAAAAGCTAAAACTTCTGATTTGAAGGTGAATACAAAGCATTGCAAGAACTTGCCAGAATGCGACTGGAGGCACAGTGAACACCACGAGGAAGTCACTGTGCTCATATTGAACTTCAGAGAAGTGCTCAGTAAGTTTTGGCATCTTTTGATGTTTGAAAATACTGTAGAACAAAGTGTTGTCTGATCTTTTAAATTCTGGTTTTACAAGCATCAAGGCTTAAAAAACCTGAGCCAAATAAAACAGGTGGCTTTTTTGTTGGAAGTCACGGGTGACTATTTTTTAGCCTAATTTTAGGGGAAAGAAGCATTTCTGATTCTGCTGATGGTGAGAAGTTAAATGCAGCCTTTGGAAGTATTGCAGCTTCTCTGCCCTGCTGGAATTTGGGGCTGCTGGGAGACAGAGCTTCTCAGTCCTGTTATAGCAGCAAGAAGCAACAGCACTACTACCATAATTTTAGGATCAGAGCCCTGTTCTTTGCTCCAAAAATGATCACACCTTTTGTGTTCAAGTCTGCAACCTCAGACTGTGACCTCCCCAAAATTGTCCTCATCCAATAGGTGCAGAGCCTGGGTCTCTTCTCTCTCTCTTTGGACAAGCCTTGTCCTTGCAGGAGGGGATGGAGAACCACCTGCAGACACTGCTGGCTGCACCCCAGGCAATGAGGCATCTGGTAAGGTTGAGAACAGCAAGGTCAAGTTCCAAAAGGCCATGAAAGGCTGAAGCTCTGCCTGCATCCCTCCTGGGCAAGCAGTGCCACCCCAGCCTTATTGCACTGAATGGCATCACTGACTCCATCTCCTCTCCTTCCCCAGCTTCAAATGGTCCAGATAAGACAATATCAAGTCTGTACCACCTCTGGATATATGGAGCTGAATGGAATTCAGTGCTCCAGCTTCACGGCACTGAAACTAGGATTGGATTTCAGCTGAGTGGCTCAACAGAGCTCCCTCAGATCTGCTCTACACCTAAAGCAAAACTCCATCCCCTGGGTAAACTTGAGCTTAAGCAAAATTCTCATGCTCCCTTCAAGGCATGGAGCTGAAAGTTTTTCTGCCAGGTGTAGGAGAAGCACTAGGAAATAAAGTGCTGCCCAGACCAGGGGATGACTGAGCAGGACTGATTAATCCTGATTCACCCCTCCATCAACCCGAAGCAGAACAGAGATATGGGCACCCACAGCACCAGGTCTCACAGAGCAGGTGTTTCTCTGCATTCCCCCAGCAGCCCCAGACCCTTTTCCCTCCAGCAGTGAGTTTTTCCACCATACTCTTGCCAGCTGAAGTGTTCAGACCTCACCAGGAAGGACCCTCACGTTCACTACCTCATCACTTGCCAACACCACCACAGGCTACACAGACCCACACTGGCCCAGCCCCAGCTCAACAGGTCTCACAAGGTTAATAACCCCTGGTGTAACCTGGTCCCTGTCCCCCTTTTCCTAGCACGCTCTATGTGAATACCCTCCGTTTGAATTAATGCAGGAGAAATTACTTTCATTAGTAAGAGGCTAATGAGGTTATTTCTGAAGTCAGAACCAGATGATCAGTTTGAAGGCTACAAGAAAGGGAAGGCAATCTCGCTTGGGGTTTACCCCCTACACCTCTAAAAATTTAAATTGTGTTCATTAAAAAGAGATCACAATTCTACCTTAAGCAAAAGCCTAAGACAAGGCCCAGAAGAACATAGCCTAGTGCTGGCCAAGCAGGGGTCATTCCCTAAGAGTGTCCTGACGAACAAATGCAGCTTTAATCTTGCACGTTTCACAGAAGGCACTTGTGCAGGCACTAACCCAACAGCCTGTTTCTCATGCTGGCCACCTATAGACAGCAGTTTATGCCCTGGGGCCTCCTAGATCTTCCTGGCTGTGAAATAAAACACCCAGGGGGCTTCAGAATAAGCTCGTTCTGCTGTTCGGCTGCTTTGCCCAAGACTGCATCCAGGTCTAGTTTATAAACTGGGTCAGTCCCCCACACAGACCATTTTTACATCTCAGGCACCACACTGCCAGTAGAGCCTGCCTCTTTATCCACCTAAAAAGGTAAAATGGCAGAGCATACGACCTGCACTAGATATTAGTGTGAGAAAAAAGGCTTTCTAAGCTAAGGGAGAGGTGGGCATCATGACAAACTGCCCAAGGAGGTTTCTACAAGCAGGTAAGACACATATTCCTCAGGTAAAACTAACAGTGAGTTGCCCCTGACCAAATTCCCAGACAAGGTCTTTTCCCCTCCTGTGCCAAGGATTTTGTGCATATCCTTTGACAGCAACGTGGTGAAAGGGTTTCCTTACAAAACATTTTCAGAAACAAAACTGTTATATGTATAAAAATCTCTCAGAGAAAATGATTAAAAGGAAAGCAGGCTTCTTCTGACAGCTGATTAGACATCAGAAGGGTTGAAACCCCAGTCAGTGTGACTACACCTAGTCTACTAAAACTAAGATATTTTTACTTAATTTACAGAGCGAGAAAGAGCAGCTTCTGCTCCTCCAAATGTCACTGGCCATCTATGAGCTAAAGACACCTTCCTGTACATGAGAAATTTAACAGACCTCACCCTCTTTCAGTGCTCTTTCAGTGCCACAACCTATTGCACAGATGTGATGGATTTTTGAACACAAGATCTATTATGTTTCCTGCCAGAGGCTCAAATACGTACAGGCATTGAAAACACGTTGCCAGGTAGTTACTTTTTATACTGACTCAGTATTTGCTGGCAGTCGCTGCCAAGCATTACTTGACTCTTACCAATAGGTTGGGAAGTCAGCACTGCTAATGAAATTCTTCATGTTATCTGAAAGATCATCTTCCCTCATCCTGGAGTAAAATTCAAGTGATTCTCACACTCGAAGACCTACCCCAAGGAATTTGTGATACCCAAGGCAGAACTGGCATCACCCTTTCTGCCCCTCTCCTGCCCCACACAGCATTTGTTTTGCAAAATCCTGCTGGACTGGAGCTGCCTTATTGCCCCACAGGGGAATCCATCCTTTTATTCACCCCACCTTGGAGAGATTTATACACTGGTGCTTTTCAGTCCAAGCACTCTGAGCGCGACCTTGGGAACAAAAATGGCACCGTCTCGTTCCCATCCTGTGCCAGCCAGGAAGCCCAGCGCCTGCCAAGCGCCGGCCAGACACCGCACAACATCACAAAGTGCAAGGCAAGTTCTTCCCCCCCCTCCCTCCCCAAAGCCAAATCAGCCATTTGATAATTAACCACCCGAGCCGAGCCAGACGAGCCCCGAGGACGAGGGCGAAGCTCTCGCCCCGAGCCCGCGCCCCGCGGGGCGGCCCCGGGGAGGCTGCGGGCTGACCCCGGCCCAAGCTCGCAGACACGGTGGCAGATGTGCCGGGCTTCCCCACGGTCTCCCCCTTGCCTGGCAGATGCCGGCCTCTCTGGGAAAGCGCTAAATGGATTCTGCTGAATCACTGCAGCAGATGGTTCGTAACACCACCTGGATAGCACAGAAAAGAAAGAGAGATAAAGAAGGTTGGGGAACAGAGAGTACCTAGTGTGTGGGCTGAGTTATCCCGAGGGATAAGTAACCTGTGGATAAGGTCGGCATTTGAACTTTTGTTTTCCCAAATTCCTGTGTTATTAAGACTGAACATCCCTTTCTTAGCAATTCTATCCTGGTATCTTCAACGTATATTGTTTAAAACCCCCTTGGGAAAAGCCTTCAAAAGCCTTTGAGATGCCAGAGCCCACCCTTTGCCACTGGAAAAGGCTGGCAGCACTGCCTGGCCCAGGTTGCTTTGATGGTGGGAGCATCAGCCTTCATCCCTGCCTGTACCAAGCTCCTCTAGCTGGGGTAGGGCACAGAGGAGGCTGATGTACAAAGGCCCAAGAATATTAAGACGGATTTAGGAGAGGTGGTTGAGTTTTTGTTGTTTGCAGGATTTTTTAGAGCCAGGTTGGCAAATACTTCAGTTTTCTGCAACAGATCATTTTGAAAGGGCAGGGGAGCCAGCTGTGTACAGAAGCGAGCAGCTGTACAAGAAAGAACAACAAAGAGGAAACAGGTAACAATAACCAATGTGTTTGCTCACTCGCCTCCTGTTAAACAGCTTTTTTTTTTTATTTTAATTGGGATGAAAAGAGCATGTCAGGAAGAGCAGAGGGCTACAGCACATACACAGAGGGTGTCTGCTTGGAGGGCATTTAGCATCCCTCTGCAGTGTCATCCCACCTCTGAGAAGTAAGAACTTGGGATCTCTTGGTCTCATTGTTAGGAGACATCGCTGCACAAAGCTGCTCAACCTGCAGCACTTCCAGCTGGGTCCCCCCAGCACAAAACACCAAGTCATTTGAGATAAAGTGCTCTCCAGGCAGTCGGTCACAGCTCCACTCATGATTCCTCCTCCTCTTCCCAGGACAAGGCGTTTTCACACACCAACTGCACCACAGGCTTGACTCCATTTCACTTGAGCCCAGCTTTGTCCTACATAGGCTGTTTTTGCTGGGTCACACCTGCCATTGATTCCCTCAGAAAACAGCTGCTGTTTCATGTTCTGCTGTTCACCTTGCTCAGCACAACAGCACAGTAAGACACTCGTGGGCAAGTGAAGCTCGGGGTGGCACAATCTGACCTCGAGAACAGTAGAAGCTGGAAGGTGACAGTACTACCAACCAGCTGGGCAATACAAAGATCCCTCTACCCCAACCAGTTCTCATGGGGGACATCTCCCTAATTAAATTCATGCAAGAATTTAATCAATTTAAGCAATAAATAAGATCCATCCACACAGTGCTTCCCCACAATGTAGACTCCAACAGCACCAGGGACACCCTCATGGGTCAGCATGAACTGTCCTCGTGCTTGGGAGGCACTTGATCCAAACCCAGACCCCATCACCTAAGCCAGGGAAAAGCCATTTCTCCATGGTCCTCAGCTGCACAGCAGCATTTGGTGACACATGGCCAGATGCACCCAGATAGCCACAGCCACCTCTGTGCCTACCAAGGCCAGACCACTTCCAGAAGGCACTTAGCACTTCAAAACAAAAGCTAAAAATAAACAAAACCATTTCCCAACACTCATCCCAAGGAGAACCAGGCTTTGCAGGATGGCAGGAACCCAAGCTGCTGGCATGGGCAAGGCTGACCCCTGCCAACCTAAGGAGTCCATGACGTGCTGTAATCCTGGAAGACGACAGCCCTTGCAGAGTGGGATTAGGACAGCAGATGCTCCTGGGGGTCACCCCCTTTCCTGTAGGTCACAGGATCGCTCCCAGTGTGGCCATGAGCTGGCAGGCAGGGAATCCTGCCTAGAGCAACCCCACTGCTTATTTGGTACATACACAGCCTGCACACCCCCCTTCCCAGTATCCGCTTAGTGGCCTGGTTTCTTCTCAAAGCTTTTTATATTTCACATTCCTAAGATTTAATTATGTTATCAGAACAACAGGCATCGGGATTTGGAGTGCCAGAATTCACATTAGCAATTGCTATCAACAAAGAAAATGGGCACAGCATGCCCATGCCAGAGGAGATGTAGGCTGCTCTCCTCAATCTACTCACTGTTATTTATAGCCTGTTTGCAAGCCATCCACCTCCCAGGTTTAGCTTCAAGCTTGCTTCTTTCTGAGCACCCTCTCTCTCAAAGAAAAGCCTTTTTCCTCCTCCTTCCCCAGCATCGCACTCATATTTGGGCAAATTTATTTATATTTTTGCAGGGCAGGGGCGAGCTAAACACCTTTGAATGTTCTTCCATACATCCACAACACCAGAAAAGAGTGGAAACAGAGTGCCACAAATAAGCAGCTGCAGGGACACCCATCTCTCAGTGGTAGAAATTTAAAAAAAGACCTAAAAATATATATATTTATAGTTTTTAACACTTCACCACATTGCAGATCAGATTGCTTTCAGCCCTCCCCGCAGATGGGGATGGAGGCACAGGATCTCTACAGAAGGACACATGCTTGAAGGCAAGAAATACCCACCTATTTTGAGACGATTGCGAAGAAACTGCTAGTGGTAGCAGGAGGGGAGCGATAGCTGTGCCTCCACACCAGCATTAACTATAACCTGCCCATCCTTTAACCAGCACCATCTTGGGGCAGTCCCATTCTACCAGGAGCCTTTGCTTCCAAATAATTAAGAAGCACAGAATGCAGCACATGTGGTACAGGTGCACATCTCCCCAGAGCTTGCTGTCCTCCCCTGACAGCTCCTGCCTTCCTCCTCCCAATCCCAGCTCCAGCTAAAATCAGCCCAAGAATTAAGGCAAGAGTTAGCAGGAGTGGGTCAGAGCTCAGCTCCCCAAGGCTGGGAGAGATTCTGCACTTAAGAGAAGCCCCTCATGCCAGTTAGCCAGCAGGGTGCTGGGTCAGCCCAAGGGCTGTCCTGCGCTCTCAGGTTTGCCTCCTGGCCACCAGCCCCTGCCTGCAGCTGCCACACAGCATCACCGGGGCAGGACTGGCCCACGGCTCCCCCAGAGCACCCCAAGCCCCTTCAAACGGCCCCAAAAGCCCTCAAAATGCAGAAGTGGTGCTGGGTTAGCTCCAGCCCAGTCACTAAGGAAATGCTCAGTCAGGCTCTGACTGAGATGCGGCAGCTCCTTACACGCATAAAATTCCAGATGGCCCTGAAAAAGAAAGAAATTATTAGAGTATATAATAATAAATTTTTTTGAAAGAGGCAAATTATAAAATACTTGCAATTAAAGAAATCATTATCAATACATAATAAAAAAGTCCCAAACACCACACCCCTTCTGCTAAAGGGGGGAGGAGGCTGAAGCTTACAATTCTAGCACGTTTTATTTCATGTAAATTTATAAAGACAACAATCCTAGTCACGATTGTCACACTGTACAGCACATACCGATACAGTTGCAAACAGAACTCCACGCAAAACTAAGCGCTAACAGTAGCCTGAATCACTCTTCCTGCGATTGTCGTATCTAGACTAACAGCATTACACTAACACTGAAGGAAAAATAGTTCACTATAAAACAGTGATAGAACATTTTTATAAAATATATTCCATTCCAATAGCTTTTCTACATACTGTATACTATAAAACTCTCCCACAAAAATTAGTGTCTTTAAATATACATATTTAATCTGAACTGCACCAAGATTAAAAACAATTAAAAATATCAATGATTTTTTTTTTACATTAACTTCACAGTATTTGTTTGTAGTAGAAGACAAATCCAGTGTTTAAAATGCAGAGCAGGACTGTTCCCTATGGAGACAGCAACTGCCCCACAGAGAAATAGTTTATGAAGAGACAAGCCTTAAGTGTGCCATGTTTTAGTACTTCTCTGTAGAGCCGTGAACCATTTTGAAAACATGCTCCGAGCTATTGTAACTTAAAAATAAGAGACACACAGAGAAATAGCCAAAAAAAAGTCACCTTAAGAACAAAAATAAGTGCAAATATTTCTTTACTTTAGAAATTCAAGCTATGAGGAGTGGGAACACAAATACCAGACTATGAGAACAGTGTGTTCATGATGTAGTCAAGAATGAGAAAGTCTTTTTTTTTTTCTTATTAAAAAAAAAAAACCAACAAAAACAACTTTTGCCCCATATTCACTGCAGCACAGAGCATGCTCATAGCATCAGTTTAATGAATTATTTCTATACTAAGATCAGACAAAAACTTGTTTCAACTTTTCCCTGCTCCATATGCTAATGATGTTCTTATGGCACATCCTATTTTACGATCTTCTAAAAAAAAATAAAAACAAACAGTAATTGAAGACTGAAATGCAAAAAAAGTGTCACAAGAATGCAAAATTAAGATTACCAGCTCCAGTAATGCTGACTCTACATTAAACTCTTTACATGTTGCTCAACATGCAAAACCCATTGTTATAAAATTTAAAGTGTAAATTAACTACTTTTGAAATAGATTAACAGTAATAATTCCACTTCAAAAACAAAACCAAAAAAAAATCTAATAAATACTATATCAAGTATCTTCAGGAGAAAAAAATAACTTAATTTTAGTAGAAAGAAAAATAACTTAATTTTACTAGATTTTGTTCAGTGCTATTTCCAATCACAGCAAAAAGAAAAAAAAAGAAAAAAAAAACTGATTAAGTAGAATAAGACCACAGTACCAAAGCCACTTATGTTCAAATACAGTACTCTCCCACAACTTTCATATGTAACAGGTTCAGCAAAAATATTTTACAGTTGAGAAATTAAACTGAAAACAAACCCCAAAACTATAAATAAAAGCAAAATTTCACATTACATGTACATTCATAGTTTAAGAGATGAATAATAGGAGGCTGTAACAAGTATATCCCGGTTTTCTTCAAAGAGGAAGTACTTATTTAAAAAAAAAAAGTCAATCCCATATTGTTTATGTAGGTAGTGCTCAGTTTTTGGACCAGAGGGGGAAAGGCATTGGGAAGGTTTTTCTTCATAAGATGCAATACAGTATTTTAAGCACAACTTTTAAAAATAATCTAACTCAGTGCTTCAAATTAATTTTAAAACACACACTTGTTTCACCAAACAACTCCAGGAGTGTCAAGAAAGCTGGTGAAGCAATGCTAATGTAGCAGAAGGACATTCAAGCCTCTCAGATATTATTATTATTATTGTATTTCAGTCCCATGTACATGTACCTTGAATGGGTAATTTGACTGGAAGGGAACAAAGTGATATCCACCGACAGGCACAGACCAAATGATGATCTACTAGGCAAGAAACTGAATCATCTGGAATAAAACTGGCTATAGTTACAGGCAGCCTCGGTTTACAAACAAACTAAAAAAATAAAAGAAAAATTACATCCTAAAGCTTCCCCTGAAAAGATGGGACTTGGGGAAAAAGTTAGGCCATGCTTTCCCTCCAGCGGTTCATCTTCATGCTGCCCCTTGGAAACACCAGCAATTGCACACAATTTGGCTCAGAGGGAATCACCAACTTCATAAAAATATAATAAAATATAATTTAATGCTGCTGGTTTTAGCATAGCAGCAAACTTTTCGGGCAGAACAGCAGGGCATCTCCTAATGCACAAGGTATGAGTCCCCTTGAAGTACTAAACCCCAGAAACCTGGAATCAGGAGGGGTATTTGGCCACTTCACAGATGCTGTCCCCTCCAAGGGGGATGGGATCAGCCTCTGAGTGTCGATATGGGAATGAAAATATTCACATATTATACAATTTTTTTGTATGTCCTACTGTGCATCCTTCAACATTTCGGGAGTGAATACGCTGCGGACAGAAAAGTGTTTTTCCATCCACATTTTATGCTCAAAAGCAGCTTTTCAGCAGGTCAGCCCAGTGAGGAGGATGGGTGGGAAGGGAAAATTTAAGTCAAGTCCCAAGGCAAAAGCTTCTCATTTAGATTTTAGGACCAACTGCAGAACAGTATTAATGGAATAAAGAGAATTAAAAATGACCAGTACCAAAGACACAGACAGCAATCCTCAACCCCTTAAAATTTGGGCCAATTCAGTGTCTCATCTAGCTCTATAAAACAGAAGTATATCTGCCCACTCTGCATCGTGCAGACAGGTTTCTCTACACCAAAATGTATTTAAATCATAGTCCATCTCTTCAGATGTTTCTCTGCAACACACAGAGGGCATTTGGGGACCTTAACAGAAGCCAAATTTTTCTCCAGAATTTGCTGGTAATCTTTTTTTTAAAAAACAAAGGTAAGAAAAAAAAGAAAAACCAAACCAACAAAACCCGACCACAAAGCAACTACTTCCAGTGTGAAAACTGATGCTAAATCATTGCAGAATTACTTAAGATCATTTCACATTAATAATGTAACATGGGTGCACAAGAGAAGACCTAAAGGACTGTGCTAGGAAGGGAGGGTGACAGGGGAAGGGGGAAACAGAGAGGTGGAAGGATTGCATTAAAAGGCCTCTGGAGTGTATACCTCTGCATCTTTTAAAGATCATATACCTGAAGTGAATATCACCAAAACAAAATAAAGGAAAGGGAGGAAAAAAAAAAATTAAAATTCAGATGCTGCCTTTGTTTTCCTGTTTTGTTTTAAAAGGGTTGGGGGGAGATACTTAAAAAAAAACAAAACCCAAAACAAAACAGAAGTCACACATCTCAAACAACCAAGGACTTTACAAGGCCACAATGAAATTTGCGGATATGTCTGTACAAATCCCCGGACTGCGTGAAGCGTCTCTCGCACCACTTGCACCCGTGGGGCTTCTCCCTGGTGTGCACGACCGCGTGGCGGCTGAGGTTGTGGGAATACTGGAAGCTCTTCCCGCACTGCCCGCAGGTGTAGGGCTTCTCCCCCGAGTGAGTCCTCTCGTGCCTCTTTAGCGTGTACATGCAGGAAAAAGTCTTTCCGCAGAGGGTGCAAGTGGGGACCGACCCGTCGGGGGACAGGCGGGTCCGGGAGCCGTCCTTGTCACGGAAGTGAGAGCTCAGGTGCAGCTGAAGGATGTGTGGGCTCGGGAACACCTTGCTACAGAGGGGACAAATGCAGATATGCCCAGGAGGCACAAGGACGCCCGAGGAGATGTCCGACGAATCCATGTCGTCCTCGCTCTCATCTCGCTCTTGATCTATATCCTCCTCTCGGGCATGAGAGCTGCCATTCCCCGCGAACATGTGTCCTAACCCTGTCACTAGGCTTTTGGCTGAATTCCCAAAATGCTGACTCTCTGGACTCCTGGCTTCGCTGTCCTCCTGATCTGACAGCAAGTCTTGTTCATCTTTAACAAGTGGCTCGGTACCCTGCTGCTGGCTGTCGGAAGCCAGCTGTCCAAAGACATAGGAGGGGTGTAAGGAATCTCTCCCCGGCACAGGCTTGAAAGACAAATCCAGCGCGCAGTCCACATCACTCGAAGCCAGGGGATGGTTAACAGACCTTTGGGACAAAGGTCCTGTGGAACTATTGACATTAGCCTTTGTTTTTCCAGCTGCTGTGGTGCACGGTTCTGCCTCTGTCGGCACAGAGCTGACACTTATATGATCAGAGGACCAGGCGGGGTGACTGCTGACCTTTTCTTTGCCTGCTGCTCTCTCGTATTCTGCAACGCTGAATTTTTGTTTGTTTCCTGGGTCAAACTCGTGGACCAGGGGCACTCCGGCGTCTAGAAAATGCTCCGCTTTCTCCAAACTAGCCGCCTCATCATTAATCTTCTCTTCCAAACATAATTCTTTATCTTTCAACTTGCCCTTGCAGACTTTCACAATGTCATACATGTGAAGGTAGCTCGCCGCAGCCAGCACATCTTCCACCGGGAGACTGTTGAATTCCAGCTTTCCCTCGTACATGAATTCGAGCAGCAGGCTGAAGGCAGGGGCTGTGACAATGTCACTGTTCAGATGCACAATATCCCTTTTGTCTAACTGGTCCCTGTAGAAAAGATGGAAGTACATACTGCAAGAGGCAAGAACGGCTCTGTGAGCTCTGAATTGAGCTTCTCCAACTAAAACAGTACAGTCACACAGGAAGCCCTGGTGACGCTGCTGACTCAGACACTGCAGCAACTGGCGGCTATGGTCTGGAAACTCCATTCTTCCTTCATAACCTGTTCAAAACAGGAAAAACTTGAATGCTACTGTAAACTAAAGCCTCCTAGCAGCTGTAACAAACAGATCGGCTTTTTGGTAACCCAAGCCAAAGAAACAGCCTTGGAGATAACATTTACTGTTAATTGTCTGTAATAGTTTTATTAAGGGGGGGGGAGGAAAAAAAAAACCCAACACAACATGCTTCTCATCTTTTCGCACCTGCTCCAAACAGGAAAAACTTGATTGTAAGTAAACAAAAGCTAGTAAAGCAGCAGCCCCTCCAACCTTTGTTTCTCCCACTAAGCACTTTAATAAAATTAAGCAGAGGAAAGCAAACACACACCTCCCGAAAAGAAAAAAAAAGCACATCAACTCCCAGGCTGTCTTCCCAGCAATGCTAACTTGGGGCATCTTTTAATAAAGCATATTCCCCGCGTCACGCACGCACACACACACGCACATTTAAACTTTATCCTCAGTCGTTATGCACCGAATCACAACAAAACAGCGGCGGCTGGCGCTGGGGGAGCGGCGGCTCTGCGGGGAGGGGGCGCGGGGCAGAGCGGGGAGAGGCCCCGGCCCCCGCATGCGAAAAGGGCGGGGGGGAAAAAAAGGGGGGAGGAAAAAAAAAAGTTTCCCTTAAAGTTATTGGAAGCCAAAGAGGAAAATAAGCGGCGGAAGGCCGGCG
>VZRF01009216.1:533931-564815 GCA_013396875.1 Vireo altiloquus | reverse complement strand
GGGCGCGCCCGGCCGCCCGCTGCAGCCCGACGTGCCGCGGAGAGCGGGGCCGGGGCGGCGAGCCGCGGGCGTGGGGCGAGGGGCGCGGCGCTCCCCCCACTCACACACACACACACACACACACACACACACACACACACACACTCACACACACACACACACACCCGCCCCCCGGGTTTGTCTGTAGCCCCGCGCCGGCTGATAAATACCAAATACCGGCGGATTTTTCAAGATGACCGATAGTTGGTTTGAATTTTAAATTTTAATTGGCTGTAATCGCATCAAAAAGTGAGCGCCCTGCGAGGAGGAGGGGGGCGCGGGGTTCCCCCTGGGGTTTCCACCCGGCTCGGACCCGCTGGGAAGCTGCGGCTGCCGGTGGAAGCGGCCCGGGATGTCGCTGCTCTGGGCTGTCCCGGAGCCTCGGGGCTGCAGCAGTGCCGGGAGGCAGAGGCAGGGGGCTGTGGATTGAGGCTCCAGGTCGAGGTGGATGTTGAGGTTTTTGAGGGTTGAATGTGAGAGTGCTGGTGGGTAAGGAAGAGTGGAGGGGTAGCGGAGCACCGGGGGCACCTCAGAGCTCCCCAGCGAACGCGCGGCGTGGAGCCAGTTGGAGTCTCCAGACTGTGCTTTAGCCTTCAACAAGTACAGCAGGGAAACTCCTTTCCCTTTCCTTCCTCTAGGTTGCCTTGCCTAGATTGTAATATCTGCAAAATAGCAACTTTTTTTTTTTTTTTAATCCATTTTTTCCTCATTTTTCTACAATGGTAGTGTTAGCACATTAAAACATCAGGTTTAATTTGGATTTAATTCCATTTAATTTGGATCTCTGATCTGTTATATTTAGCATCTTTGTCACAGGAGCCAGGGTCTGCATCACCAACACCACTTTTCTCCCATGAACCTCAAATGTTTAACTCCATTTGCAGTGAATGCCAGGATATTTGGGTGGGTTTGGGCATTAATGATTGCATTGTCACAAAGCTCTTCTCAGAATAACAGTATTTGGTAATACTGTCAGCTGTAAGGTTTGAACTGGAAAAAACTCCAGCCCAGAAGTTGGAGGTGCTCAGCTCCAGCGAAAGAGTTAAAGGTCCTGGGGTTAAATCTGTCACCGTTCAGTAAAGCTGAGAGCTTTATCTATTTGTCCACCATGGCAGACAGGACTGGGAAGCTCTGTCCTTTAAAGACGGTGTCATCCTGCAGTCACAGCCTGCACAGGCTCTACCAAAAGTGGAGCAATTTCTTCCCCAAAGTGTAAGTGCAATCTCCATGAAGTTACTCTATGGATTTGCTAACATGTGGAGTTTTGTTGTCTTTGTAAACTGGAAATATTAGGCAGAATCTTGTCCTCATATGAATTAGGATTCTTGGCAGAAATCCCTTATTTTGTGTAATTAATAATTCATTTTACACTCTCCCCTTTAATAAATAAGTTGAGAAAAAACAAGATTACAAAAAGAACCAAGGTTTTAATTCCTATTTGGGTGCTGTAAGCTTGTTATAATTGTCTACAATCTAGCAGTGTCTTATTTTTAGGAAACCAATTACAATTTCACAGTAAGTCCATGGTCATTATTGAGTTTGAAATGTCAGAAAATACAACAGCATTCCCATTTTCTCTAAGTATCCATTTGGCACGTTGCTGGCTTGCTTTCTCAAGACTCAGAAATACTATACTCACCTTCACACCAAGGCAACGCTGGGTACAATACAGGTGTTGTACTGATTTAGCTACGGTTGTATAAAATACTGGTAGTACAACTCTCTAATGTAAACAAGCACAAAGTCATTACTGGAAGCAAGGCAACAGGAAGAACTGCCCCAGAAACTTTATTCCGAGAGCTCCTGCGTTTTTTGACAGCCCTCGAGAGAGCACGACAGGGTGAGCAAACTATCTGCTTTCCTTTCCCTGGCCCCCGAGCCCTTCTCAGGCTGAGGGCTCCCCTCCCACCAAGCCCAGAGAAGGCTCTGTTTTCAGTCCTTCCTCAAGGGAGCAGAGCCAGGCAGAGCTACTTGGCAAATGCAGAACCTCGTGGTGGGTGCCTGTGCTTGGGTGAGATCACAACCCCTGTGCCGCCAAACATCAGGATGGGGACTGATGGAAGCTGTTGGGAGCGACCATGTTGGGCAGCCTTGTGCATTCCTGGGCCTGACTAAAACCCTCCTGGGCTCCAAGAAGCCTTTTGCTGCCTGTGGAGCCTTCCAGAGTTGAGCAGAAAGCCCGGCTTTAGGGCAGAGAGAGAGTAAAAATCAGTGGTGCTGGCCAGGCTTCCACTTGCCAGGCAAGGCTAGCCCTGCTGCTGGTTCTTTTTGCTTCCTGGACACCAGCCAAAGCCCACAGAAATTAGTAGAGAAACCAACTGGATCACGTCCATAAAGCCTGAGGACTTGCTTCCATTCTTACCCCTTTGATCCAACAAAAGTAGGTATTTACTGAGTGGGGCCTCTCTAGCCCTCTTTGTTGGCCAGATGCAGAAGCGATAGCAACAGGTTTTTCATGTGATTTAATCGTTTTCTCTCTCACCACATTGGGCAGAAGCCTCTTTGTGTTTGTTTCTACATGATTTCAGTGCTTTTATGTTCTTTTATTTTTTATAGGACATCTTCTTTGTGATAGTCCAGTTGCATTTCAGAGGGAGAGTCAGGGCCTGAAACTGCCTAATACTTGCAGGATTGAAGCTATTTTAAGTGCATTGGTCATAGTGAGGTTCATTTGCAGAAGTTCTTCCAAACTTTTTCAAAGGCTGTTTTATCCCTTACAGACAGCAGCAAACATTAGGACTGAATGCTTCATTCCTTCCTGTGAAAACAGGGAGGAATTTAACCCAAAAAGATGCAGAGCTGATGCTGGTAAGACAAGGACCTGCCCTTGGCATCCACAGAACTTCCCCAGTTAGCAATCTCCTCCAGCACTTACCCTGCAGTCAAATCCAAGGTCAGCGTTTGGGGGGTTGCTCAGTTTGCAGTCAAGTCATAAAAGTGGGCACAACTTCCCTAAAGATCTTTTCAAGCATGTCATCCAAGACTCCAGAAAGCATTAACTTGCACTGCTGCCATTCCAGATATTAATCAGAGCATATATTGCAGACAGTCTCCTCAGCAGTGTGCTTATGTGAGTCGTATTTGTTTTATGGCTGTCCTGCTGATTTCTCCCTGATAACGAGACCCTGCACGTGCTGCAGTATTTGTGAGTGTATATTGGAGCAGCCAGGGCCGTTGTCAAATCACCCTACCAAATGGAGAGGCTGATGGCACTAAGCTGCATATATATACATTACATATTGTTCTATTTGCCATAGCGTGGCTGTCAATAAGGCTGCATCAATCTAGGAAGATGCATTAAAATCAAAAAGGACTCTGCAGAGATACCGCTGGCACAGGTCACATTCGACTCTGCAGTGAGAGCTTGCAACATCCCTGTCCGAGCCAGGCAGGCATTTAATATCACACCTGTACCTTGCCTCCCCTGTCAGCATCTGGGAGGCAGCTTTCACTCAGTTATTCATCTTCCATAGTTTCACTCAGCTTTCCTAACCCTTAACTTCTGGTTGGGGTTTTTTTTACAGTCTCCTGTGTTCTGTTTTTCTAGAAATGGTAAATGAATGTACCTTTTCAGCCTTTATAAATCCACTGCTTTTTCAGTAAAGAGAGCATGCTTCTTGCTTTGCAGTGGTGAAGGAAATTTGCATGGCATTGATAAGGCACACTCTTCTTTCAGAGGTTTTTTTTCCTCTCTCACCCTTGCTCATCAACCTGGCAGCTGTATTTTAACATGGCTTGGGTTTTCTTTGCCAAATTAATTTAAAAATTCAAATACAATTAACCAAGTTCCTTCCTTTTTAATATTTGTTTTATTTTTTTATCAATGCCCAGGAAGGAACTTGAGAACCCACATTTTTAAATAACAGGTGTACAGAACTTTGTAGCAGGATATATAGAGAAGGACAGTGAAAGCCCATAAATACCAGTGGACAGTAAGAGACAAAATTGGTGTCTGCTTTGGGACCAGACATAAAATTTATCAGACCTAGACAAAAGTCTTTAAACCAGAAGCTGCTGTATCCTCAATAAGGGTCTAGCGTAGAGTTACTAATTTCTTATTAAAGGAGAGAATTTAATTTGCGTTGCTCTATTTGTAAGCAAATAATGCACCGTGTTAACACTGCACGTTATTTTGGTAACTCCCAGCAGAGACCTTAATACTGCAGAAGTGTTTTGCTAGATTAGGACTGGGAAATCTCAGGATGAAAATACTTGCTAAGCAAAAAAATATAACCTAGAATAAACGACTTAGTACTAGAGATGTTCCGATACAACTTTAGCTGTAGTTCCTCAGAAGACATTTCATCCCAAGACAAATCAATTTTACCTCCAACGACTACCCTGAGCTTTGTGAGGCAGAGATCTGGCATATTTATCCCACTATTTGCAAAAGGTCTCTTAAGCTGGATCCATTCCTCTCCTGGGACAGGTGGTGTTGGCTGATCATGTTCTTAGAACAAGTGTTGGGTTCCTCATTAGATAAATCAGCAATCTCAGGGCAGAAAAGACTCTGTCTTTCCCCACGTGTGGTATATAATATCAGTTTTCTCTTAACTTTTGCTTTTCCATGGGATTTCCAAATCAGCCTAGCCTGAGTACAAACGAACAAGTATCCCAGATGCCTGTTAAAATAAGAAAATCCCAAATGCAACACTTTTCTCCATTGCCCATACTAAACCTGCCTGTGTCACGCAGTTCAGACTGTCATTGCTACAATATCTGTTGGTGGCCTTGGTGATACCCAAGGTGATACTCCTGCTCTCCCAACCACATCCCCATAGATGCACCAATCACCTCCACTATTCCTTTACCCTTTTATCAGGTACTGAATCAAAACCAAGCTCCCTGTTCCCACCTCCAAGACCCTCTGTAACCTGGAGTGCTCACACTGGCAGCATCTTCTAACCCTGTTCCTTACCCTCCCAGGATGTTTTCTTCTTCTCTTTGTGCTGTTGTATTGGTCCCTTCAGCACAGGCATGTCTTGCTCTTTGCCATGCCTCAACCTTGCCTTGATGTTGCTGACAATTTAGTCAGAGGAGCTGGGATTAACATTTTGGTGACACTGGATAGGAAGGATTTTGGGCTGAGTCAGGGAGCTCTGTACAGAGAGAAGCTGGGCTCGGTGTGCTGTCTCTGCTTGACTCCTTTGGGAGCCTGAATTCCAAACCCATGCCTCGGAGAGCAGCCCAGTCCCAGGTATGGAGAGAGAAATGGGAGGCTGGGGATGAGGAGAGCAAGACAGACCATTTTTCTAGTCAAAATTAGCTGCTTTTGTCTGAGGGGAGTACAGTAGCCATCACACTGGTTTCTCCACTTCCCTCTGATGTATTCCAGGTGGAGGGGAAGTCCAGAGAATGTCATGTAAGAAATGCAAATAAAAATGTCTTTCTAGACTTCCTTCTCTTACGTACTGTCTGCCAGAACCTTCGCTCCCCTCTTTTACTGTTTTGCCTATGGATGTATTTTATGCTTTTATGTTGCTCTTCTGGTAAAAGAAGAATTACTTGCTGTGAGTTTACATAACTTGCCTTTTACTGCTCTGGAAATGAATGTGGGACTTAGTCTTACTTTGACTTTCAGTGTTTGACTTTCCTGTTTTAATGAATCAGGGAAAGATGTGAATAACATTAAGCTTCAGAACGTGGCTGCAGAGTTGGATACCTGAAGCTGGTCACCCGACTGGGTCTGTGGGAGGATGAGCACTTAGTACCGAGGTGAAGGTGCAGTGAGGGGGAATGGACTCTCTGAAACCTGAGTAGGTTTTGAATTTAGCTGCAGGTAGACCCTGCCTGTGGAAGAGTTTTGATTTCAGAGCCCATACTTGTGTCCTCAACACTTTGCTCCTGCATCACAGCTTCACAACAAAGCAACAGACTTCACTGCATCAGGAAGTTCAGGGTGCAGTCTGATCCAGGGTATCATGTTACCGAGTTCCTCTTACAACACAGAGACCAGCCTGAGCTCCACCTGCACCCAGGGAGGAGAAGGATTTCAGTAGTTTGCTCTTGGAAATAAAGTGGGATGGTAGAGATGTCAGAAAATGTACAAAGCCTTGGGAAAAAATACCAGCTCATTAAGATGTACTCCAGATGCTTTTGTAAAGTGTCAATCTCATCTGGTGAAGCTGGTGACACTTGCTAAAGAGGAAAAGACACTCAGCACCACACTTAACCTGGAGGCCAGCCCATAACAGTTAATAAGTGAAAGGAACAACCTGGAGTGGTGATCACCTGCCAGGGACCTGTGGGTGTCGCTGGTAGGATGTCACCTGGTCACAGCAGAGTGGGATGAATGGAGCACAGTCGTGGGAATGGTGCTGGCGACCGCTGATAGACAAAGGGGTTTTGTAGAAGCTGGCACAATGATGAAATGCTCCTTTGCAGAAGAAGGGGCCAAGAGAAAAGTAAAACTAAATGGACTGGGAGAGTTGCAGAAGAAGTAGCAGTGGGCCAAAACCCTGTGGTTTTTACATCTCCCTTTTTTGTCTGGCCTTCATGACCCAGACTTGATGATGGGCCTAGAGGGTCCATTGGGCTGGGGTGACTGTAGGACCTGAGGTTTTTGTAGCCAGCAGTGTACATGGTGTGATGTGCTGCTGCTCATGCCTCCCTTTAATTCCATAGTCCAAAAGGCTAAGTACTTATTTTCAGCCGAGTGAAGTAGAGATAGCCTCCAGCTCTAGTCCAGAGCAACGTTCAAAATACACCTTTGTAACTGGGATACTCTCAGGCTCTCTGCTGCATCTTAGGGATGAATATGGGAGAGGATTTGTGACTACATGCATTTAGACCAGACTCTTAAGAAGGCAGGGATAGAAAAGGAAAGCAGAGGTCCTTCTAAGATCAGTTCTAACAAAAATTTAGTTAAAGGGGAATTCTTTTTTGTTTGGTTATTGGGAGTTACCAGAATTCCCCCAGTTATTCCAGCACTGCATTTGATGTGGAGTCAATACTGAGAAGGTAGGCTCTGATGCAGAAGCTGAAATCCAAACAATCTCCCTCTCTTAACTTGGAGATCAGATTACCCATTTGATTCATGTATACAGGTAAGGTGGACAAAAGTAGCAAAATTCATATAGAACAGAGATTGGAGAGAAAGGAATTGCAAAGTAAATGATGTTTGGAATCATGGGGAACTCTGGGGAAATAGGCAAACACCAAGGAACAGTGAAAGGATAAAAATGGTGAAAAAAAGTACATTTTATTTCCTGGAAAAATAAGATGTGTAAAGGCTAAATCTCACAATCCTTTTCTCATGCAAGGATTCCTGTTGACTTAAATCCTTGGGTAAAAGTATTTCTCTGGGTAAAAGATTTGTTGGACTGCATCCAAAACCAGGTTAAGGTTGATGTTTTCACAGAGGCGGCAGTCTCTAGCCACCCTGGCTAGTAAATGACAATCATGGGACACATCTTACAGGACACACCAAACAAATGAGCAAACAAACAAAGAAAAGCAGCCTCTGCCGAAGTGCCTGGGAGGTTTGGGGTGGCGAGGGGCTGGCAGGAAGGTGCCTCAGTGACCTGGGAGGAAGGGTTGGTGGTGCTGGCTCCGTGCAGCGGCTGAGCACAGACCCTCGGCCAGAGGACGCGGCTGCCAGCACAAACTCACACAAGTTGTTCTGGCACCTGGCCTAGAACAACACGGGGCTGTTTTTTCCCTTTTGTGCTCAACTCTGTTGCACTGGGACAATCTGAGATTTTTAATTTTATACGCAGAAGGAAGAAAGAATTCAACCTTTTCCTTTTTTTTTTTTTTTACTTCTCTGTTTCTCCACTGTACTTATCTTTATGTGTGGCAGTGTTACAAGGCCAGGTCAGCAAATACTTTATTCCAGTGACAAGTTTTTGTGCAAAGGTCACAAGGGGCGGCCGTGAGTGATCAGGGCACTTGTAATAGTCACAGACAGATGCACTGCTCCCACCTTTAATTTTCTGCAATGGATTCTTCTGTGGGCTGCCAGGTCCAGCTGATGCAGCAGGAGGGAGAGAACAACGAGTAGAGCAATAGAAGGGAGGAGTTCGGTGCTTAAAGCCTGACAGACAAATGAAATAAAAATTCCTGTCTCCCCTGTGCCCTGCTCTTGGCACCAGTGATTCAGGGAGCCATGTTGCAAACCTTGCACTTGTCCAGGTGTGCCTCGATGGAGATGCAGAACTCTAGCCACCCACAATTCTTCCCACCATCAGAGTGAGCCAGCATGTACCTGCCCAGCACCTCCAGGAAGGACTCCACTCTGCCAACCTGAGCCCAGTCTGAGGAAGAACTGCTCATCACTCTTATCCTCCTGCAGGACCCGGCAGAAGGTGCCATGAACATTCACAGCCCTGGTCTCACTGAGGCTTCACTCTAGGCAGGTGCTCCCTGGATCAGGACCTAAATGGTTAATTTTCAAGTGGCTTCTTAGAGCAGATGTTCCCATGTGTATCCCCTCCTTCCTTCTTCTGACACATTTCCTACACAAACAGCAGATTGCATTGCTGCTGTCCTTTTGATCTGCGGGAGGGGGAGGAAAATCCCACACAAATGATATTAGTTCTCTTTTCAGGCAGGCTGGTGACAGTGGGTACAGGCATGTGCCTCCCTCCCACCTTCCCCTGCCCAGATTCGTTTCTGGGACTTTCTTCTTTAGCCCCCACCCACTTTCTGGAGCTGCTTTTAAGGCTGCTTACCTTAAAGTCTGGAAAGGAAGAGGAGGTAAGGTTGGGCAAATTGTGTAAAATTATGGTTGCAAAACACTGCTCTCTGTCTAAACACATCCAGAGGCCATAATACTGTCTGCTCCATCTGGGACCACGCTGCTGGCTCTCGTGCCTGGCACTTGGGTACCTGCACTCCGTGTGGGCACTGATGAATTAAGCCACACTGCCTGGGTAAGGCTTAAGATCTTACCAGCCAGGACACTGTCTTTGAGCTTGTGTCTAGATCATTCCACACCCCAAACTTGCTGTCCAGCCTAGTGGACATGACCACGATGTCTCAGGGTGGTTGCAGAGGGACAGCTCTTGCATCCTCCTTGAGAGGTGGCTCAGGGTGGGGTGGCAGGAGGCTGTAGGACCAGATCATTATGGGGAGATCAGGCCTTCTCTCTTTCTTCTGGGACAAAAACCAGGAACAGCAGACAAACAGGATGCATTAAAGGAGGTGTTTCTCTATGAGATTGCAGTTAGGGTGTGCATCTCCTTGATACAGCACCTTCAGGGTATCAAGACTGCATGGGTTTGGAGGACCATGAGAAAATTTCACAGTCAATGAATTCACCAAAAGGTGTTAAATGCAGTGCACAGATTTGGGCTTATAAAGCCACACAGAGCTGACAGTGTGAAGAATATTCTGGGGAAGCATCACTGATTACTTACCCTGTTCTTACATTCGACTCACCACATCACTGCTGTCCTTTTTTGGAGAGAAGACACTAGATTTGATGTACCTCTGATCTGTCCTAGGATGGCCTTTTAATATTGTTATCCTGAGACAGAGAAGAAAGCTTGCTGTCGCTCAGGGTGGAAGTTGCAGAAGCCCTTTAGATGTGTGATGGAGATGATGGAGTAAAGCTGTGGTGGCTACTAATTTTTCTAGCATCACCCACCTGTGACTTGATTGGGGTGAAAAAGACAAACAGTTCAGTTTAGCCCCTTCCTAGAAAGACCAGGCATTGCTGGTCAGGGAGAGACTTTGGGATGGCTGGGGACTTAACTCTGCCAGTGTCACTGGCCTTGCTACAGCAGCCATGTGGATGCACTGACACAGGGCAGGATGCACATGTGAAGTAGCCTAACACTGAGGTGGCTGCTGCTGAGACTTCTAAATGTAGCCAGCAGAGTTTTGGAAATTGGATCTTTTTCTTTATTTAATTTTGTCTTTTTTCTCTGCTTTAGCAGCATCCTCATTTCTAACCCCCAGCAATGGGCTTACAGCATCAGTGCTCTCTCCCATTGTCTTTGGAGGCTTCCATAACAAACACCTGATTATTATCAGGATGATGTTTCTTGAGACAGGGGATGGGTAGGCTCAAATATGACACTGTGACCAGCCAAAGCAGCAAGGCAGGGAGTGACTGATTGAAATGCTCTAAATAACAAATTCTTTTAAACCAAAACCAATTCCAAAGAGACTCAGTGTATTTGCAGATGTTATTCATATAGAAGGAGAATCAAATATCATCAAATAAGCCACTAAGCCTGACTTGCTCACTGGCTTAGATAGGATACGCTAAGCTTTGCATGTTATTTTACTCAATTTCTTGAGCTTGTAACCAGAACCAGGCAGTTTGCAGCAGTCAGCCTGCATGTTCAATTCAGCTCCTTCTCCTGTAGCTAAATTTATTAAAATTGCCCAAGAGCGTGTGCTGAAGCCATCTCCATGTGGCCATTCCCCAGCATTTCTGCAGAGACATCAAGTATGTGAGGATCCTGGGAGGGCTGTGTGTATGGGGGAGGGTGTGTGGAGCCATGCAGGCTGGCCTGGGCACTGCCAGCACCTCTGCTTTCCCAGAACATCTGGGCAAGTGCCAGAACATCTGCCCCTGGCACAGGCCACTGGCGTCAAGCAGTGCTGCTCTTGCAGTTGCTCTCACAGCAACAGGCAGCAGCAGGGAAAGGGAAGAAGAGACTCGTTACATTTCTGCATGGAAAAGTGCAGGCTGCTTTTCTTTCGTGCTGTTTCACATGCAGCAGATTTTACAGTTGCGTTTGGGACGTTTCTGAGATGGTGATTTACTGATATCTTTGGATTTCACAAAGGTGTGATGTTAGTGCTTCACCCTGTCTCCAGGGGAAAAAAAATAACCTGCCCTGTTCTTTGTTTTCCCCATTTACATTTTTTCATTATTCTTCCATTGCAACCCATCAAGTGAACTCTCATTTCAAAAAGTATGGGAGTAGAAAAGCTAAAGTTTGATGTACTTTCATTTCCCTGTAACTTTGTTGAAGTTCATGAAATGATGAGAAGTTAGAGACTGAAACGAAAAAGCAGCGAGGAAAATGGGGACAAGTGAATCCCTCCCTCTCGTCACCCTGGCATCACCCCAACATCTTTCATTTCATTTTGTTCAGCAATAACAATAATAGGAAACAGGATTTTTTATCAAGTTAACAAGTGTCCTATGTGAATACTCAAAAAAGTAATGGGTTTGTTTGGTTTATAACCATAAGTGTTGGGCTTCATTGCTCAATACTTGGAAATGGAAAAACTAAAAATAAAAGCTTTGGAGAAAAGCAGTCCCAGGCACAGTCCCAGCCACCAGGAGCTCAGATTGAATAGGGGAGACAAGGATTCCCCCACAAGCATTGGAACCCTGAGGTCTGCACAGACCATAAGGGTACACTTGCTCTTAGACATGATTCTGTCCATCAGACCATACTGTCTCTATAATACCAGTAAAAGCTGAAAGGAATTTCTTTGTCTGTGCCTTTCCCAAAGTTGCCAGCATCCCTTGGTCCCACCCAGCATCTGGCCCATCGCGTGGTACAAGCTCTCCTTCCCTGATGCTTTTACAGGTCATCCCAGGAATGTTAGCAGAGCTCAGGGCTTAGGTGGTTGCCCTTCCCATCAGGAAAGTGTATTATGCATTTCAGCACTTAAAAAGATAAATTTATCTGTTTCATTGCCTGCTGTGTAATATATATTTATGAAGAGTGTGTCCATAGAATTTCTACCACTAAATTTTTAACCCTGTGGCAGCCCTTAGTAGCCTTAGATGTAATAAGAATCAAATTCTTTCCCTTTAACATCAAATTGTTCGTTATTGTGTGATTTATTCAAAGGCTGAAGCGTGGAAAGTAAGAAATGCCCGTTGTTGCCAATAATATAATCATATGTGGGGCTTAATCCCGTAAACATGCACAAAGAAAGTTACTTACATATCTAAGTCTTTGGTTCAAGCAGCCTGAACATGCATCTGTACAGTATTTAACATGTAGGGTTTGAGCCAGCCTGGGGTCTTTGTGCTAAATATATAATAATTATTATAATGAGGGTATTAATGATTTGTTTGTGTGCTGTTCTTACATCTAGTGCCAAATATTATACAGAACGTGAATCTGGGAAGAATTTAGTCCTTCACATTTTATATCTGTAATAATCCATGACTGAATTGCTGGATTCCATCTCATTTGTATATGCCATATTTTTTTTCCAGAACATCTGTTTAAACCCACACTGGATAGCTGCCAGATTAGTGGAAAGGATATGGTATAAAGAAGACTTTTGTTTCCTCTGAGCAAGGAGAAAAAATAAGTTACAAGTTGGTGCATATTGCCGAGAAGAAGCAACTTTTTCTCTCCAGAAGCAGATGTCCTGTAGTGTTTGAAAATGAAATGTTTTTGTGTCTTGAAGGCAAAGGTTCTGTGCTTCAACAATATTGATTGTCAGTTAGTGCAGGCTGTCAGCCTGCCGTGGTTAACCTACCAGTTGTTGGAGAGACAATCACGAGCAATTAAGAATCACATTTCGCAGTTTCAAATGCATCCATATTGCTACTTTATTCAAAATCCTTTTTTTTTTTCATGTTGGAAAGTACATTGGTGAGAGAGAGAGAAGGAGTTTTCTTTTTCCTCCTGCCAACCATATTTTCATTGCTGGCCAAATTAAGAGAGATATATAATGCTCATAAAGTTGCTGCAGTTTCTTGATTAAAATCTTACATCCAGCACTCCTTTCAACATCAATCTATATTAATAAGGAGGGAGCACATTGCATTGCACGTCTCCGTGTTGTGCCTTAGACACAAAGCACCAGGGAAGCATCAGGGAAAGATTCAGCTGCAGAACAAGCAGTAGCACAAAGACAAAAGGACTGTTCTTCATGAAGATGGACCTCTGTGATTTGAAACAGGAAAATGGATAGGAGCATTAAAACCAAGAAGAGCCAAGGGCTTAGCAGCTGAAATTACAGCAGTGCTGGCTATGCAGCAGTTATGGGAATGGCTGATAGAGTCAAGGTAGCAAAGTGCTGAAATCAGCCTGATACACCAAGAAAAACAGCCCACGGGAGATGAAACATGGAGTACTACACATTCCCAAAATCAGCAGTGCCTGGAAAGCCTGTTGGCTCTTGTCACCACTCTGCCAAGCATCCTTCAAGGCTTTGGTGGCTGGTGGCTTTTTAAAGAGAAATATCAGAGGCACCGGGTCTGGGCACTCTCTTACCACAACTCAGTGTGTCACAAAGCCTGTGCCACGCACTATGCACGTCATGTTGTGACAAACTGTGCATGCTGTCACCTTGGTTGGTGGTTTCAGTCCAAACACCTGGGAACCATCTCAACATCATAAACCAGCATGACTTAGAAGGACTTTAGGCAAAGACAAATCCTGCATCCTTTTCCAGAACATTTCCATACAAAACCATTTCCAAAAAGCAGCAAAAATCCATCAGTTCTTCCAAGGCAGCACGCCACTCACAGCCTCAAAAGAGATTTCCAACCATCAGATGACTCCCACCATGGGATTTCTCTGCACCCCAAACCTCAGAAGCCCTTCCTAAGCCTCTGCAACCCACCTCTCATGAAATCCATGTGTTGTCTGTGTCTATAATGCTCAGGGGAAAGGGAATGGGACTGGGAGCAGCACTTGCAGGTTTTGTTGGGGAGAATATGCCCCTTGCAGACACATGAGGTTCTGCCTCATACACAGGGAGGGCAAGGAAATGTCAAGTCCTAAGCAAATCCATATACATCGTTCAGAGATTGTCAAGAGCAGCCAGTAGAAAATGTCAGTACACGCTTCACAGTTCAGAGGATTAGAAAAACAAGTTGGCTGTGAGCCTGTCCATGGGAAAGGTTTTTTCCCACCTTTCACTCCCTTCCATCAGCATTACAACCCCACCCCCAACACAGAACAGCATCAAAACAGACTAAGTCAGCAATGGACTTGAGCTGAGTCCTACAGAGCTGCTGTGGCATTGCAGCACTGATGGATCAATCCAGTGAAATGTTAATGATTTAGGATCTCAGCAGAAGCATTTCAGAAAGGGTGGGCAATTTGGGTCAGCAGTACTGCAAATGGAAGATGCTCAAACTGGGGAATCAAAAGAAAAAAGGGAAATTATGCAGCTGAATAATATTGAGAAATCATCTCCTACGTGCAAATGTACACACGTTCTGATACCAAGCCTGATATGAGTCTAAAAGTGAAGAGTTTCATCTTTAGTAAGACTTTGTCAATTCAAAACTTAGATTAAAGGGATTTCTCTGCAGTAGCTCTCTGACCATCTTCACCTCTTCCCTGTACAAAACACTTGTTTGTGGTTTCACAATCACATTTTCCTATTTTTAAAACATGTTTTCTCTGCTGTCTTGCTCTGTGAGAAAGACATTGAAACTGCAAGAGAAACTGTCTCAACAGAGGAAACTGAAATGGTTTTGTGCATGACATGTGAATAAGGGAACAAAGTAAACACCGACAAAAATAGAAAGCAGTACTTTATTTTCTCTCTGATCTTTCATTTTCAGGGGATATTTGTGATTACAGAGAACTTCCAACATTTCAGGCAAATGGGAAATTTTTAAACAACTGATGTAATAGAGAGTTTAGGTGTTAGCATGCGATGAAACAATATCTTATTCTTACTGACAGCAGGATACAAAGATTGTTTGTATTTAGGACTCTTCCTGAACAGAGCAAGAGCGATGGATAAACGGCTTTAAATGGACTGCAGATCTTGGCAGCACACTCCATATCTCTGATGGCTCTGTATCTTTGATTCTTCTAGGGTTAAACATTCAAGAAAACTAAACATGATTTTTCCCCCCTCTCGTATGTCTGCCCTTGAGCTGAGGAAGAGTTTTCTATCAAGTGATTCAAGCTGTGGAAAAGTACCCTGAGCACCTCACTGTTATTTATGATCCCCAAAATCTTGCTCCTGGTACCAGAGATGAGAAACTTGGATCCACATTGAGAAAATCACTTGGTCTTATGCTAATCTCGATCAAACTGTTGACACTGACATTAAGCAAACATACCGAGGTGTAATTACATTTCACACTGATCTATGAAATATTCATGTAATAATAACGAATACATACATGCAATCATACAATATCATCATCATAAACTGTGGTCAAATACATATGATATTTGCAATGCTTATACCTTGTTCATATTAATAAATATTCATTAGAACTAAAACTAATTACTGCATGGCTGATGACAGCTGAGAATATTAAGCACCACTACTGAATTATGCTTTCAAAGGCAATGAAATGACATTCATTTTCAAGTTGGGTCAGTTTATTTGTCCAGCTATGATAATATTTTTTTCCAATGGAAAGAATAATGTTTATACTAATTGTCATGAGAATGTTTAAGCATTTTCTGTGACTAGTAATCAAATTAGGGAGTTGCAAGTGTCTGTAACTACACCAATGTTAGTCTATTTTCATATTTAAAATTGGCCTTTCCCACAGCTCATTCAAGTTTATGTTCTAGCCACATGTCCCACAGATAAATAAACAGATGCTCTATATAAAGAGTTAGATCATATTCTGAATGAGTGAGGAACATATGTCATCATTAAGGGAAGCTTCAGTGCCAACGCTGGCATTAAGGTAGAGGAAAGAAAACAAGGAAGAACTTGAAATAGAGCAACATAATCCCAAGGAAGTTGTCAAAACCAGAAGAGAGGTTATTTGTGCTAGAGTTGGCAAGAAAATGTTATTCGGCAGTTTTTTACTGAAAAACAAAAGAATAGCTAGAGGAAATTTTGATTTTTAATTAAAAAACATCCTCTGTTGTTGGTAGTTCTGGACTGAAACCAAGGAGTTTGTTTTTCTACCTTAACATGCCAAACTCCTATGTTTTGTTTGAACTGAACTTTTTGTGGGGTGTTTGAGGTGTCCAGTTTTCCGGTGAAAACAAAGAAAACAAAGAAAACTGAAATTTCCCAAGAATATTTCTCTTTGTTGGAAATCTAATTTTTTTTTCAAGCAAGAAATTTTCATGGAAGTTTTTTTTTACATGCTGCTGATGAAAGGAGGATATCCAGATATAGCTGATGATAGATGTTTGCTGTCTGAATGCAACCAGATGACATTGCTTTTATTGTTACTGTAGTGTTGTGTGCTTCACAAATAGAGACTGGAAAGACAGTTCATGCCCAAGAGATCATTGTAATCTAAATATAAGTCTAGAGGCTTTATTTATAAAATATACAGAATCAGGGGTTTTTGATTCCATGCAGAAATATTGTTCAGAGAAAAGTATTATGCACACATAAAAAGAATTTTAGTTCTGAAGTTTTGAGAAAATTGTAAGTGAAAACTCATGCTATAAGTGAAAAAAAAAAAAAAGAGAAGAGAAGAGAAGAGAAGAGAAGAGAAGAGAAGAGAAGAGAAGAGAAGAGAAGAGAAAGAAGAGAAGAGAAGAGGAAGAAGTTATCTGCAAATACCTCAAGGATTTATCTGCAATTCAGTCATAGCAAATGAGCAGAGGACTGACATAGAAAACCTGGAAAAGACCAAAGATGTCCCTGAAGAACCAAAAGAGGAAAGTGAAGTCTGTGATGGGCAGAGATCACTGATGCAATCAGAGGGTTTATGCAGGATATTGATCCAAGTGATGGGTGATTTCCCTAAATAACAATCTTCCTAAGATACATCCAAAGGTGTGGTGAGTAATAATAATGCACAAATGGAAGGACACAGCTCCTGCTATCCCAATTTTATCGCTAAACTCCCTTAAAAAAGGGTTAATTTTTTGTAAGAAATCCACAAGAATTGGGGGACCCAAGGGTGGGAAGGGAGAGACTGTCTAGAGGATAAGGAAAGACCCAGTTCATCGCTATCAGTGTAGCATGGAGGGATGAGGATCAGGAAATTGGGGACCCTCTGGCTGATGGTACACAGAGAGGAGGGACATTCTGCATCTGCACATCATCCACCCCCTCCGGAGGAGACTGTTGCATTTAGCAGCCACTTTTGGCTGCCAGTTGCATCGGTCAGTGGCAGCGTGTAAAGGTTTGGCAGTACACAGCCGGATCTGTGTGAGACTTGGCTGCCTGCACCATCTTTTTATGCACTTAATTTGAGAAATGAGTACACGACAGAAATTTCTCATGGCCTGATGCGACAGAAAACATCCAGTGCTTTGTAAGCTGAAAACCTTCCATAGAGCCCCGCATCCAGGAAACACCCGCCTGGCACTCTGGATTTGGAAAAGAAACTTTACAGGAAAGTTGTTGAAAGGCTTTTTAGAGCAGGATCATTCATACCAACAAGCTTTAGGCTACTTCTTGTCCATGGTTGTGCAACTGCCCTTCTGTCCAGGTCTTCAGCATAGGCACTAAATGAGTCTACACCAACCTGCCAGCAGGTCCTGAACTCCTGAAAAGGGAGTGAGGGAAGGGGCAGCCTAGACCAGGGTGGCCACTGTAGTTGTCTCCTCACAGTTGTGGCCATTACCACCTGCTCTGGGTCCCTGGGATGGGCCGGTCTTCTGAGGTTGATAGGAAGAAGAGCAGAGCCATAGGTTGCCAAACATAGTCAGCAGGCACTGGCAGACAGTTGGCAGCCAGGTGGGTTCCTACCTTGCTCCAGCTATTTCATTTATGTGACAGTTTGGGGGAAACATCTGGCACAACATCTGACTGACACGTATCCAGCTACAGAAAGCTGAGAAAAAACAAAGCAGCCATTAGGGATAACAAAATGCATTTTTGTGCATCTTAAGCCTTATTCTCTTCTCTCAGCCACCAGATGTGAACCAGAAGTAACTCAGCTGAGGTCAGTGAAGGACAGGATAAAGATGGTGTGAGCTTTGGTTAAAACGCTTCTGCCTGATGAAACAGTCTCTTAACCAAGCCATCCAAATTTCCCTACTTGCACCATCACTGATTTTTGGTAGGACCTGGGATACTAATTTTTCTTTCCCTCACCTCAGTTTCCCTCTCTAAATGAGGGAAACAAGAGGCTGCTTTGGTCACACAAGTTGTTATCTGCCAGTGCATTCTAGAGGAGTTAAACATAATTACAGCCGTGTCAACTCCATTGACGATTGTATGTAACTTTTGGTAAACATCTAACAACCAAAGGTAAAACAGGAGGAGGAGCTGAAAAGTGAAACACTTTCAATTTAGCCTGACTGTATTAAGCATGTTTTCAGGACAAATGATGAACCACTGCAACAGCTTCCCAGCAACCATGGTGGATTTTCCATGCAGAATATTTACAGGCCGCCTAGCTTTTTTCCTGACATTAAAGTTAGAGGACTAAAAAATGTGTTTTAACATTTAACTTTCCTGTATCCAGCTACAGCCGTTGTCCTTACCACTATAAATTAAAGATACTACTATCATGTGAGGGAAGCCCAGGTCTCCGCGGGGCTCAGATGCACGATCCAGTAACTGTGAGCGAACAAGCTCCCTCATGTCAGCTGAGATGTGGTAACTCTGTGGGTGCTTGCTCCTACAAGCAATAACAATAGCTCCCTACAGCAGCTGTAATGTGCTATCTCAGCCCTGCTCTCCCCACCACAAGCAGTGCCATCCCGCTGCCTTTGCGGGAGGGAATGCAGGCCCATGGTTACAATAGTCACCCCACTCGGCTGGGCTGACAAGCAGTAGCTTGTCAGATGGCAGCATCTCAACTGAATGTCTGAGTTCTAATATTCCAGCTCCACTGAGAAAACCTCTCTGGAGATGTGGTCACTCTTCAGACGTCGTAAAAGTGGATTGTGGCTGTGCAGTGGCAAAGTTCAAACAGGGAGCCCACAATCTTCTCCCCAGCTCTACGTGAAGTTCTCCAGCTTAATAAGCAGTCGCTGCTGCTGCTATCCAAAGTAACTGCTTAAAATACTTTCTGCTGTTGGAATACGCCAGAACGGCCCTCCTCCCACATCCAGCCCCCATATGAAACAATCTAAATGCAAAAGAAATGACTAAAAGGGTGTTTTTGGAAATAATTAGGTCAATTAGAATGTAACAAGGAGAGTGGTCTAGACATAGAGAGCATTTAAATTAGCAACAAACTGCTCCATTTGGGTTCTTCAGTTCAATCAGCTATTTAATCATCAATTCATCTATGTGAATTCCTAGCAAATTAGGGAATTTGCTAATTTAACGTACCCTCAAGGTGGTGACTAAATTATGTATCAATGTCACTGATGCCTGCTCTGTCTAAAGCATGAGAAACACAGTCAAGCTCTTCAGTGTGGGGCTTTGGTGTCACGCGCTCTCCAGGGATCTGATGTGTTTTAGAAAGGTCTATAAGGTTAAAAGAGAGACTTTGGTTCTGCATTTGCCAATCTGAATTTCATTTAACATTTCCTTGCCCACACCTGAAGCCCAAGCTCAAAGCTGCTAATAAACGAGAGGGAACTGAAATGAATTTGTTTCCCAGCATGTCCTGTACTCTGAAGTGGCCGTTTTTGAAGCCAAAGATAATAAACAATAATCACTTTTATAACTGGCACAGAATAAGCAGATCTAAAAGTGGGAGATGATATAGGAACCCATAGCATTCTCTTACGTGATACGTTAAGAAACGAGTCATGTGGCATGTACAGCATGTCTCCAAGGCAATATAAAATGCCATCAGTCTCTCCTAGTGGAGCTAACCCTTACCTGGGTGAACCTGGCCCCTGCAGAAAGCCACACAAGAGCTATCCATCACTCAGGTCACTCCTCTAATTGTAACTGACACATTAAAAAAATCTGTTCTGACTCTATAATTGATGCCCTGCCAGAAGCCAAAGTGTCCCTCCTCTGGGGCTCAGATGTGATCATCTCACATCCTTCAGGACTGACACAGACTTTGGTGAGACTGAAATCAAGCTCTGAAGAAAACAAGTGTGTGGTGTGTCTCTGAAAGGGATCTTTGCAGAAAACATGGGTGGGGAGGAAATGAAAGATGAGAAAGTTGGGTGGGAAAGAAAGCAAAACTGGAATTTTGAAAATTTTAATTTTGTGCTGCACAACCTGCACGTTTTACCCTCTTTATCATTCCCTTTCATTTAGACTCAGCAATTTGAGGAAGCCCCCACTGTGTAGTCAATAACACACTGTGGATTCAATCTTGGGTCCTGCCTAGAGCAAAATGGATGCTATTATTTGTCACACAGTAGCTCTGCTTAAACACCCCGTAGGAAAGGGTGTGCTCCTGTCTGGTGAGAGCAGGCTGACAGCCCCAGAGATCCTTTCTGGATGGAGTGGTACCTCTACAGGTAAGAGGCAGCATCATTCCAGCACGAGGTGCTCTTTGTCAGACACTGTCATCTGCAGGGGTTCCCGAGAGGTTACACAGTGATGGGAAAAGAGGCCGAACGTCACAGAGTTCAGATGTTTGTTGAGTGGTATTCAAATGCCTGGAGATAGAGGATGGGTGCAGCCTTGGCAAGATCTTAAAAGCAAGATAAGGAGAAAGGAATAATTAGGCATCTGACTGGAGCTGAAAATTCACATCTCTCCTCAGGATTGGTGAACAGCTTTGGCTAAAATAAGATGCAATTTGAATCTCTGCCAGTTGCCTGTATTAAACTGAACCCTTCTTTTTTTTTTTCCTCTTTAAGATCAGAGATTGCTTTGTTCAATGTTGGAGCACGTCAGAAATTCTTCTGTAATCCTTGGAAGTCTAAGTGGGGGGGAGTGGAGAAGAAGGAGTTACCATATTGCTGCATTTGGCACCGGGTGCAACCAAGTGAATGCTGCCTCCAGGTCTGGGTCTGGGATTCAGCAGAGATTTTGAGAAACTAAAGAAGCTGCAGAGATGCAGTTACCCACATTTCTACCTCTCTGTGCCTGTTTCTAGGGCATTTGTCTTGGTTAAATATAAACTCCAAAGACAGGGACCCTCTGATCATGCTGGGGCTGGCTGTTTTCAGAGAAGCTTGCCCTTCAGCCCAGGACCTTGCACAGAGATCAGCTCCCTTCCATTGCCATTTGCTAGCTTTAAAATTACTTGCAACCTTCCCAGATGGGCTTGAGATGGCATGGAGCTGGCCTCCCCAGGTCCTTGGGATTCTGGAAGTTTGCAAGCACCATCACTGAAGCCCAGAGCAGACCCAGGAGAGGGGTTTCAAGAAAAATACCCTTTGACTTCAGCAGAAAGTAAGATTATTTGGGCAATAAATGAATACACCAAGTATAGACTAATGTGGCCAGATCTGAAATGAAAATAAAGACAATTTTAGCATTCCTTTACAGTGCCTGATTGAAGAATTTGATCACATGGCAGGAAAGAAGGTCAATGAAGAGAGCTCTTTTAACAGAAGCTCATTCGTTTTTTAAACTGGTCACATGCCTTTTCATTTGTGCCTTCTCTGATGTGAGTCACCTCTTCCTTCATCTTATTTACACTAATGTGTTTTCATAATTTGCTTTGAATTGCAAGCAGACTTTTCTCTATCAGCCACTTTGAAGAGCCAGCAGAGGCATCCCCCTCAACTCCTGTTTGCCCTGTGTCTAAGAGGAATCGCTTCTCCTAACGAAAAAGCGTCATGGCAATTGCTTTGACATGAGGCATTTAATGCTGACTGGTCAAGATCAATTTTAGAAACAAATTGTGGCACGGGAGTGTTGCTACTCTCCCATTTGCCTCTGCAGTCAGGCTCACATCAAACACATTCCACGTCACGTCGCGGACCAGAAAGAAAGGTTTGCAGCTGAAACAGTGGGACTCTATCTGACACTATCAGAAGTGTTCCATAGTGATGCCACTGTGGCAAAACACAGATTTCTATCGGGGAAACATATATCATGCTCAGGAGGACAGCAGTGTTTGTAAAAGCGTGCAGTACATAATGAGGAGAATTTCACCACGCGCAGCAAGGAGATGTGTCGGCGGCTACAAAGCAATAGATTTAATTCATACCTGCGAATAATTTGATCTTCAATTTTCCTCCACATTACTTACTACACCCAAACAGCTTGTACAAGCTATCAACGGGCAGAAATTGTCAAGGAGTTATGGCTTTTTAAGATCTGACTTTCTCAGCAGTTGCAAATGCAAGAGCAGAATGCTGATTAGCCCTAAGATGACATATGCATGAAAAAAAGGACCCCAGGAATACAATAATTCAAGGCTACTTAAAATAAAATATGTTTTTGTAAACACTATGCAAATAGTGATTTGGGGAATCTGAGCCCCCAGCTGAAAGCCAGGCTGAATGCATTTCCAGGGAATATGCAGTTAGTACCTCGACTGTAGTAAGATTACAATGAGCATTTTTGACTATTGCTAACTATACGTTTGAGCTGTGTGGGTCAACGTGGTGACTCAGCAATCAAAGTTACTTCATCCTGCTGCAGAGCACTGCAGTTTGGTTTCCAGCACCACATTTAGGATTTCCAGGGGGAGCAGGAGATGAGTCAGGGAATTAGAGCAACCTTGCATTACTTAACTAGTGCTTGTGGCTTGATCAATGGCACTGGGAAGGCTCTGCTGTAGGGAACCCCTGCAACAGTGTCGCAGTGTGCTCACTGCTACAGAGCGCTGTGGAGGCTGCCAGTGCGCTCAGAAATGGGGGGGAAATAGAGGAGAGATGACAAAAAAGATACATACGGTCAGCAAATAATGTTAAAAATTACTGTTGCATCACATGGCAGGTATTATTTACCTTACTGTGCATGAAATGATGCATACTGTATCCCATCTGCGATGCAGGCAGACACAACATTTCATATTGCATGGCTAAAAAATACTGCTATTTTCTAGGTATAGCAAATCCCTGGTAAACTGGAAGGTACACAAACCCTAGAACATTCCTTAGAGCAGGATTGTGTCCCCACTGGTCAGCTGCAACATCAGGCAGGTAATTAACAAATGACTGGATAAAACGAGCAAGGTCTTGCTTATCAATCAACATCCTATTAATTAGCTCATGTGTCAATTTTAATTGAAGTGATTTGTATTAATAATGGTTGTCCGTGCAAGTTGTGTAGCATACCTGCAGGGATCTGTGCTTGCTCCTGGGCTTAAATTTTGGCAAATATTCCAGCCTAGGAAATACCTTTACAGTTTCAGAAAACTGATTTTTGAGAGCTAAATAGCTGTGTAACTGATAGCTACTTATTAATGGAACCTTTACATGGGAAACCATCACCTGATAACCACATTTGAAATGAAAACAGAATCACAGTGTTATGTAAGAAACTCTCTAGCTGAATCCATGTCATAAAAAAGCTCCAATGACACACATAAGGGGGTAACATTATTTGCAAATTATAATAATGGCTTTCCACATCTGTTCTCATGAAGAGGGAAAGCTGCGTGGCTGCTGGTATTTTATTTAAGACTTGAATCCATTCCATATAGCTTTGCATTTCTCAAAAAACCCACAAAATTCTATTACTCTTCTTCATTTTACCTTTTCTTATTGTTAAAGGCAATGCTGCAGCTCAGGTTACTCAGAGATTGTCATCATCCCAGGATCAGGTCGAACCTCTTCTGATACTGAATTATCCCAGGTGTGCTTTCAATTTAAAAATGACTCTGTGAGGACAAATATTAGGACAACCACAGCTGCTTCTGTGCTACTGCACATGATTGTTATTTTATCATTTATAGGTTTGCCACAGCTCCCTGGTGCTGTCCTCGCACTTCACAAGAGGTAACGCCTGCCCCAAGGAACTTATAATCGAAAACTGCAGAATGGGCTGGGAGAAGGGAATTAATCAAGGATCGACTTTCTCTGCATTAAATACAGGAGTGTCTGAGGTATGGAGATTCAATGACTTGGCTAGGTTATGCAGAGAGTCTATAAAAGAATTGGGAATTGAAAGTAGCCCTCTTCCATCTAAATCCAGACATGTTGAGTCATCAGTCAATAACAAGACTGATTTCCATGGCAGTAGTGTTTGGAGGCTTTAATCAGGTTTCATGTCCTATTATGCTGGGTACTGTGTAAATATAGAATAACAGATACTCTCTGCAGGCATGTCCTTAAACAGATCCCTGCTGATTTCAGTGGAACTCTACACGTCCAGAAGGATACCCTGGGGTAGGTCTGATTTTCTAAATAGGGATGAGGCACAGTAGGTGGGAGTAAAACCTGCAGGATTTATGGGGAACATACCACTATAGGTAATGGGTAGCAACTTATTCGATCCCTTGTTTTATTTTCTAAGAGGGTAAAGGAAAAAAGGAAAATCATAAACTTTCTCAGTGATAGTCTGGTACCTATATGCTTTGAAGTATCTCAGTAGTGGTGTTTTACTGAAATGCAAAGTTTTTCTGCCTAAGAAAAAATCAAAAACATTTAAAACAACTTTGGCAAAGGTCCTCTCCAGTTTTAGCAGTCTTTAGCAAGAGTAACCTCTTTGCTAGCTTAAAAGGTGGGACTGTGAAAGGTAGACGGAAAATAAAGATGCTATAATGAGAGAACTGTGAGCACGTTTGGAGGACATCTGCTAAGATGTTATCGGTGGCAAAGAAGCCCTGCCCATTCGGTGACATCATTGCCTACAACTGCCAGCTTGTCCTGGCAGGCTCCGGGGCTGCAGCAGGAACGCTGTGTGAAAGCCAGGCTGGATGCGGCAGAGGAACACAGTGGGCTTGATTCCCTCTGGGCTGGCAGGGAATAAATGGCTGAGGAGCAGTCGCTCCTCCAGCTGAATGCAGATGACAAGGCTGAGGGCAGTGAAGACCGCAAGGCCAGTCAATAGATTGATTTCTTTCATGGTTGCCTTTATGATTTTAAAAGTTAGTGTGTTAGATGAGCTCCAAGAAGCTCCTGCAGCGACAGTGCTCAGCACTGGACATGGATATGCCAAGAGGTGGGTCCTGTCTCACACAGCCCTGGAGGGATAGTCCTGTCCTGACTTACACAGGCTCCTCTTGGACCCAGCTAATGCATGAGCCCTTCTGTTCCTGGCTGGGATGGGAAGCTCAGCAGACAGACAATGTTTGATGACTCGAGGTCCAAGAAAACTGATGCTACATGCCAAGTATGGGGAGGCGTGGGGTGGGCAACCAAATAGGTATTTGTTACATCGGCACACGTGCAGGGGTTTTGAGCCTGAATTTTGCAGCGCATGTGTCTGATTCTTATTCCTAATATCTTCCCTAAACTTCTCCCTAATATCTTCTTAACTTCTGGATACAATCAACTCATGGTGGCAGCAACGTTTTCAATACCTTATCCTCTACTAACATGCTTGAATCAGGACTGTGTTGTTGAGGCAGATGTCCAGATCACACCAATTTACTGCAGTTAGGTTTGTATCACAGAGCAGTCTGGGAGTGCATGAACTGAGCTCCCTTCCAGTGAACCTAAAGCAGTGTTGATCCTCCGGAGCAGTTCACATGAACTCTGGCCATCACTGGGTATATAGTCCATGGGACTCCAAATAAAGCTGGCCTGAAGCACCCCTAATTCACTGAAACACCTTTGATTTGGAGATGGAATCTTCAACATCCACAGAATCACTCCAGAAAACCACTCCTCCAGGGCCACTACTGCTCCCACAGGCTGAGTGCCTTGCAGCTTGTTGCTCTCAGGGAACTTCAGGTTGAGGGCAGAGGAAGAGTGTTTGGGCTTGGAGAGGAGCCCAGCCCCCACAGAGCAGGATGGACATAACTCACTCTGGCCACAGGGCACAGTAGCCACAAGCCTATCTGTAGGCACAGCTAACAAAACCAGTATAGAAGTAGCCAAAGGCTAGAAAAAGCACTCAGAAGTTTTGTGACAATAAGACATCAGGCAGAAAAGGAGAACTCAGTGATTTCACTGAGGGCAAGTGGTACCATAAGCTCAGACATCAAAGAAACACGGGAGAGAGACTCTCAAACAGAAAAAAAAAAACAAACAAGAATAAATATTTTTATAGTATATAAACAATTACTGCACCTCTCCTTCACAAGACTGCTTCTTTTATTACAAATAAAGCAGAATCGGAATATAAATGAAGACATCCGTAAGCACAATTTTGTGGCTGCAGTAGCCAGAGTGTCAGACCAGAATGATGCTGGAATGGTCACTTCTGCCCTTAAGTTTCCAAACTATATAATTTTGAGTAGGTGATTCAAAGCATAGCAGATTGTTGCATGTATGCAGATGCCATTAAAAACACACTGAAGAAATTACAAGCAATCCTCTCTCTTCTACATTATTATGTCCATAATAAAAACACTTGCCAGTCCACTGGGTAAATGTCATATGTATATACACATTAAAGGATATGGGAAGCCCCTGTCACCAAAATGCTTAAAACCTTAAAAACTTGACTGCAACTCTTGCTCTTTAGGAAACTGCAAATGTCATGAGGAAGACTGAGCTGCTCTGCACTAGCTGTCACCTGGAGATCAATGTGGCCAGAACCAGTGCTCCAAGAACCCACTGCTGTCACTGTGCCCTCATCCAGCAGTGTGGCTGCTGCTTCTTTCACAGAGATCTGCATGTGTGGATCTGCACGGGGTTATCAACCACTGAAACAGCCCCCAAGTTGATGTGCCTGCACCTTGCTTAGCTCTGTAATTTTAGGTGAAGAACATAATCAGCATTGGGTGTGTGAGGGTTGGGAATGCAACAGGAACCTGAAAGTTTTTACTTTTCTTTTAATATGTGTCTATAATGTCAGTATTTTAGTCTAAGAGGATTTGCCTGACTATAGTTAAGATCGTGATTTTCCCTCACAAAGATCATCAGAATTTTAGCTTTTTTGGGTATCTTTCCTGATCTAAGAACTCATGATGTGTTACTTTACAAGGAAGGGGAAAAAGCAGCTGTTTGAAGCATACTTCAGCCCCTTCAGATAAAAACCCATGTCTTCTGATGTGTGTCTACAGCGCCTAATGGTGCCTAGTCCAGACTGCAACTTGTGGTTATTATTGGAACAACAAAAGCGACTGCAGTGGGGTATGGCACAAAACTGATATATTTCCTTTTTTTGTATGTTTTATTTAGTGCATTTTCTATGCAAACCAATTCGGTTCCTGTTTATGTACCAAACTCCCCATAGCATGTTTGTTCCTTGTCATGGCTGTCACTATTCCTGGTGAAGAGGACTGTACTGCTCTCACTTTGGAGTTAACAGCATTGACATCCTGCCATCCCAGGGCTGTCCAGCTTTAGCACCCCAGGGACCAGGAACAGAAGCACGAATCCAAAGCTCGGTCTCCTGTCCAGCCTATTCCAGGACTTCTAGCAAGCCATGAGGAAGAGCACCAAGGCCTCATTCAGTGCTGCTCTCCACGTTACCGGTTCAGCTGACACTCAGTTTTGTAGGAAATTCATTGGAGAAGTACAAATGAACTCATACATCTATTTAGTCTCAAGATCAATTTCTAAAAAGCAAACCCACAATGTTTTAGCATGACCATATTTATTATTTTTTCCAGAGAGTCTGCTATTGTTTTGTTATTGAGAAATACACCTTCAAACATTGGATTAGTTCAGTTTTAGAAGTACAACTATGTTTATTATATTTGGCGCTGTGAAAAGCACTTCTAATATCTGTTTTTATTGAGCTAGATTTTTCTCTGAGACCAGAACTGAGTTTTGTTTGAAAGATATTAATACCTAGACTGAGATACCAGTTCTGTAATTCTACTAAGATGTCATGTAGTTTTTTCGTCTGAGTATGTCCAAGTACAGCCCACCTTTTAAAAAGGGAGGAACAAATTCACTGTTGGCCCACAGAGGTGTTGTCATTACTTGAAATCATGGAACAGAGCTTCTTCTACAGGGGGTTAACTCAGTAATTCCACTTCACCTTGCCATGCTAGTCTTTCTTCTTATGCCTGACTGGATAATTTTATCCAAAGCTTCATAATTTAAACATTTAGAAATAACTTTTAAAAGTGACACTAAATTAATTGTTACCTGTATATGTGTTTAAAATGGATGGGAACAGGAGTGCCTGCTCTTCTGGTGTGGTATCAATACACTGTCTGGAAATCATCCATTCTTTGCCACTAACTCCCACATACAGTATTTTTGGGTAGTGTACACCTTATCCTGAAGCACTTAATGAACTAGAGTTAACAGATGTGAAATCTGAGGAAGCGCTCAGGGAAATCCAGGGACTTCCCTGAAAATTAGGGTTTATAGACTATAATCCCACTGATGATAGCTGAGTGATAAAACCCACATTGTTTGTATTTATAACAATTCTTGAGTGATTTCATTGTTCTAAAGAAAAAAAAAAAGCTGCTTTTGTTCATTGTTGATACAAAGTCACTCTTGTTGTTGCAGACCAGGCACTTCCTACTTTACCTGGGTATTTTTATCCACAGTACTTTGCTGTGTTTGAGAGATAAGCCCTTACTCCAGACTCTGAATCACACTTCCCCCTCACATTTGGGGAATGTCAGATCCAGATCAGGATCCATACTTTCTAGTTTGGGCCTGTCTTTCATCATGGTAAATCAACAGTCGGCAAATCTAAACAATATGTTCATGTTGAAATCTGGAGGGGTTTTTTAATTGTACTTCCTTTCTAGCAAACAACGGACATTTATTTTCTTCTCTTCAGGACAGAAGACTGTTTAATCTATGATCTTATTTTTCAAACTGTTGCTTCATTTTCAGGGGAAAGTCCTAAGCACCTTGCTCACCATGCAGCCTGGGAGCTTATCCATCAGGAGAGGATTTGTCACGAAGGCAAGAAAGGTCTCCTGAAATTAGATCTATAGATTCCCCCTGACTGGACAGAAGTGTCTCACAGCCAGTGAACACCTACACTTACATGCACTCTTTACTTTTATATATAATCACAGTCTGTAGGCGCAAAATTAGTTGATAAATGAATTTTCTCCTCGTTTTTGTTAAGTTAAATACACACCCTCTGAGCTGCCTGCAAGCTTTGCACGCTGAGGATGAGTTTACAAATATCTTTAAGGACTACCTACATTTTAATACACACTAAGTATTTTGTAAGTAATGCCTGGTAGGTCAAAATGTGATCACAAACCCAGATTTTTCCTTCCCATTACCTACATCTTAGAGAGTTCCCACAGCCATTCCATTCTGCCCTGGGTAACTGGGCCAGTACCATGGGGCCTGCTTACTGTGCTAAAGTGCCTGAATGGTACATTTTTAAAACTGTGCTGAAATATGCCCCAGTAAATCTAAAGGTGATGCACGGAAAATCCCACGCTGGTGTAGCTGTTCTGCCAGCAGGAACTGCTCTGTACGTTGGTGGGAAAGGAGGCATTACTATTTTTTCACCCTCCATGAAGAAGGGTGAAGCATTTTCTCCTCTGCCTCATTGCTGGCTCCTCTAGCACACCGGTGTACCCAAAATCCAGGAATCCATTTGATGCTCAGGAACCTTGATGACAGGTATGCTCAGTCATACCGAGGTGATCAAACCAGAAGAAAGTGGTTAACGTTTACAATCATCAAAATGATGTGGTAAAAAAAGGCTCTTATTATATCCAGTAGGTTTGTAAAGGCAGAGCTGTATTCCCCAGCTTTACTGCTGTAAATGCGTTTTATGCACTTTTATGTTGCCAACAGTGCAAAGCTGTGGGAAGATGTGCTGTTTCCTAAATTCCAGCCAGCTTCCGATTGCAGAAATGTGATCATCAGTGATCGTATGTTTCTGAAGAAATCCAATCAGTTCTTACAGCCCAGTTAACGTTTATGGCAGTCAATTTGAGAATAAGCAAAATCCCTTAATGACCAAAGAAGACAAATTTTGGTAGTGGAAGGGCGGAGAAATGTTAATCTGTCATAGATATTTTCCACAACGTTTTTTAGAGCAGAACGGCTCTCAAAAAATATTGCCATGCTGTAAGCAATAGTTGAAGCAATTTGTGACATTTTGAACCATTCCTGCTGTGAGAGCAGGACGGCCTCAAGTGCAACCTCCAGAATTACTACCCCGGCCCTTCCATGGGCAATTCCTTAATGCAGCCTGTCTGCTGTGGAAAGGGATATTGGCATATCCTCCAAGCTACAAATCATTATTTAATCATCTGGTATTTTACGAGAGTGTCAAGGAAAGCTCTGAGCAGAGAGAAGCAGGACTGGCACCCCATCTTTTTGAGGGAGCTTGCTGGAAGCACCCCAAGAGGCTTAAAGGGGCCTGGCCCTCCCTAGAGTCTGAAATGCTGCCTGGACCTCTTGCCTGTGGTGGGGTTGGGTCCATCTTTTTTGGGGTTGCCCTTTGTCCAGAGAAGGGCGACTAATCTGGGGTAGGACTGGAGCACAAGTCTTACAAGGAACGGTTGAAGGAGCTGAGGGTGTTTAGCCTGGAATAAAGGAGGCTCAAGGGGGACCTTATCACTCTCTAGAACTCCCTGACAGGAGGGTATAGCCAGGTGGGGCTCAGTCTCTTTTCCCAGGCAATCAGTGACAGGACGAGAACGTTGCACCGGGAAAGGTCTAGGTTGGACATTAGCAAGAAATTCTTCACAGGAAGGGTGATTTGACATTGGAATGGGGTGCCCAGGGAGGTGGTGGAGTCACTGTACCAGGTGTTTAAGGAAAGACTGGATGTGGCACTTAGTGCCATAGTCTAGTTGACATGGCGGTGTTCGGTCATAGGTTGGACTCGATGACCTGTCTTTTTCAACCTAATTGATTCTGCGATTCTGTGAAATTGTCCCGGCTCCAGCCAGCCGGTTCATAGGCCGAGGCAGGAGAAGCCACATCCCTTACGGGGCACGGCGTCCCCAGCGCCCCTGTCCAGGGCCGGGAGGGTGCCAGGGGAAGGGGGAACACCGGGCCGCCCGGGGCCAGGAAACGCCGCCCCCGGGGCCTGGGGCCGGGCCGGCGGGTGGGCGGAGAGGGCCGGGCTGGCGGGCGCTGCTCTGCCGCGCTGTGGGAGCTCGGAGGGTGGCGAGGCCACGAACCCCGTCCGGGGAGCGGCGCGGAGCGGAGCGGGGCGGCCCTTCGGCGCGGGCGGGAAGCGGCGGCCGCTCCGCGCAGGGTGTGAGCGAGCGCCGCGGAGACGCGTGCGGGACGAGC
>VZRF01009216.1:438578-533699 GCA_013396875.1 Vireo altiloquus | reverse complement strand
GAGGAGGGCCGGGCCGCAGGCGGCCCCGGCCGGTCCGTCCGTCCTGCCGGCGGGCCCGGAGCGGACAGGAAGCTGTTGGCTCCCCGGGGATGAGGTGGGTGAGGGGGCGGCGGGGCGAGGGGCTCCCCACGGGCCTGCCCCGGCCCCTGCGCGAGCATCCCTCGGGGAAATGGTGGTGGGGGCGGCTGAGGGGGNCCCTCCCGCCCCCCAGGTGAAATTCTGCAGTTGCCGAAATGTTCTTAGAGACTTGTAGGACTTGTGTCTGTTTCTTTGTAAAACACGTAATCAAGCATATAAACGTTCTGGTACTTTTAATATATTTTACTGACAGGACGCTACTGATGCAGATACAGCTTGCACCTTATCGGTGGTATGTCCCCCCTCCCAGCCACCCCGTGGGAAATATTTTAACTGTTTTGCTTTGTTTTCCTACCACGTCTATCATGTAAGAAGCAAATCCATTATTTGCGCTTGTTTGTTTTATTTATACCACAGGAGGGATGTACATTTCAAAATACAGTTATAAAAGGGAGTTACTAACACTTAATGCTGAAGAATATTTGTTTGCAGGTAAATAAATTTGACATACGGCATGACTAGTAATTACTTTTATGTAGTAGTTAATTTCATGGTGACAGCCACAACATTTGTCTGAGTTAGCAGATTTAAAGACACTGTGGAACTACCGTGGATTTTTTAAAATAGGAGAGTTTGTGTTGTGTGTGGTGTTTATAGAACTGTTTTTGGTGTGCAGCAGTAGTAAATCAAATTTAAGAATTGATCCAGTGTCCACAAGTCACTTTTGGCTCCAGTATTCACTTACATTTTTATAAAAATGTCTTGTAAGTGATTACATTAACAATTAAATAGTTCCACAACTGACTTGATTTCTTTGGGGACAGAACAAAACTTCTGTTACAAATACTTTAAAATGGAATTTTATTAAATACATCTCAGTTTGGTACCGAAGTTCCGAGTAGCAGAGTTGTTAAATTATATGCGCATAAACTGTAAAAGGACTTGTTCCTGTTTGGGAACATAAAGATGATTTTGTCTGGGCTGGAGGGGGGGTGTGAAGAAGTCACTTCTCTGCCATACGCAGTTTTGAAATAGGTAGCTTAGTTTGTCCTATCAAGCTGTTGTGTTTGCAGCATGGACAGTTGGATGTTGTAACTGTGGCCCCTCATCTGAACAGCATTAACCTCCTGTCTATTGATCAGCAAAGGCATGAGAGCACAAATATTTCAAATTACCGTTTTGTAAACCTAGATTAGGCTAACTGATTAAAAAAAAAAAAGGGGGAGGGGAATGTGACTGTAGAGATTTTCATTTTCCAGTTACCATAACTTAGTATCTGAGAAACCTTTTGAGAACCTTGTGATCAGCTGCACTTGATGCCATGAAATTCCAGTTAAGATGTAGTGTCATTTTACACGCAGCACATAGTAGCAAGTACTGGTGGCCACACCTAAGTCGTGCCCCACAATGCCTTTTTGTAGGGGAATCTAAGATGGTGGAACAACCTGGTCCTTCTAAGCTTCCTTGAAAGCTGTCTGCCCAGATTTGGTAACTGGGTCATGGTGCGAAGCTGCTGCAGGCTCAGAGGGCCTTGAGCACGTTGGAATCACTGCTGCTCCCGTGAAACACCCGGGGCAGGATTTGCGTAACGCAGGAGATGTACTTCACTGGTCAAAGCCTGGTGGGAACATCTATCTGTACGCTCCACTTGAAATGTTGGCTGGAGCCCAACTTTGTTGTGTCTGTGCTGTTTGGGTGCAGTTGGCTGTCAGCTGAGAGCTTGTGCTGGGAAGAGAGCGCAGGTTGCTCATGGGATCCCATGTAACGGGCCTGAGCACCCTACCCTGGCCCAGTCCAGTTCCTGTGTGCCTTGTCTGCTCTCATGACAGTGTCATGTGGCCACAGGAGGCAAACTTGGGCAGCTGGATCCTGTTTTGTGTGGTCGTGCTGCTGTGCGTTAGGAGAACATGTAAGGATGTGCAGCACATTTGGGCTCAGGGTGTCCTGGGGGAATCAGGAGTGTGCCATGCCCAGGCAGTGGGCATTGGTAACTGGTGGTGTGGCAGGACAAAGTGTTAGCCCAGGGGAATGCTTTATTGTAATCTGCTTTCTGATCTGGGCTAACGAGTACAGCCCGGACACAGTCTGACATGCCAGGACTGAAGCTGGTGGGTCATATTCTCCCTTTAGTCCCTTGCTTACTCTTCCTCATGAGGACAAGATGATTACCATAGGTGCTTCTGCATCCCATAAGCTTAAGTTTCGGCTTCAGCCTTACGGAAGACTTCCTTTTCTTCCTGATCTGCTCTAGGGTGTGAGTGGGAATGAATATAAAACTATGCATTGGAAAGAGGACAGGAAGTACAGATTAATGTTTCTAATTGCTTAGAGAAAAAAGAAGGTGAGGATAATGTATAGAAGAGAACGAGAGAAGGAGCTCTAGCGCGACTCTCCCAAATACGGAAAAGACGGTTCTGCTCCACCTTCTGTTGGATGGTTGGTTTGACTGACTCCTTAAAGCAGGTTTTGCTGCTGCAGTGCCTAGGGAAGTGAGTTATCTCATTACTTATGAAGAAGTTAATAACCTTTCAGGAATTAATATGTACGCAAAACCAGTGTCACCATGATACACTGCTGATGTCATGCTATTCATGATTTACAGCACTTCAGCTGCGTGAGGACTATTTCAGTGTTAAAAAAAGTATTGCAGAAATGTGTATTGAAAAACAAGCAAAGAGAAGGCTAAGAGAAAGACCAAGTTGTTTAGCTTTTGACAGTATTCAGTCCTGTGCAGACACAGACTGGAGCAGCCAGGTCATACTTACCTCAGATGCCCTCTCTTCACTGGGAACCATTCCTAGATGGCCATAAATGAGGACTGTAATCGTTCCTTTTTTTTTTTTTTCTTTTTCCCCTTAAGGATTTTATGGAAAAGGAACGTTTTTCTGGTTTACACATCTTCAGTAGTACATTGACCTATAGTTAACTTGTTCTTCTATTCCGAGAAATTACTCTTGTTTGCTGCCACTGTCTTCAGTAACGTCTCTTACTAAAATAGATATATTAGGCACAGCTTGAATGTGTGTTTTAAAATACACCAGATAGAGCAGGTTTGCTGCTGTTGGAGCTGTGTCTATGGACATTTTGTTAGACAGTGAGAAGGGATCCCCAGCTCTTCGCATTGGAAATTAAAAATAGCTTGAGTTTCTCCATGTGAAGTAAGTGCTCTGACATGGCTTACTGAAGGACTGACGTGGGACGCATGCTTCACGTTGGCGTCAGGAAATGTTTAATGTTTTTCCACTTTGTTGTGCCATGGCTTCTTTGCAAAACCCTCCACCCCCTTCACCACCCCTCTTCCCTGAAAGGACATGGGCAGGTAAAGACACATCCCAGTGAGCGCTGCTGCAATAGCAAGTGGGAAATGTTTCTTGGGTAGAAATGGTAGGGAAAAGGCAGTCCAAGCTGCTTGGACACCACAGAGAGTACAAAAAGTAGTTCCTCTGAACTTTGGATTTCTTTGTTGATCTGCTCTTTTTGGCTTTGTTGTCATTCAAATATGGATTATTAGATGACAGTTTAGCTGATGACAAGCAGGAGTCTGCCAAGTGGTAATCCTGGCAAGTGTTAACCCAGGAAAACCTGGAGTAAGTTAGCTGCAGATTGGAGAATTCCAGTCTTTCATGCTTTTTTATGTTTTTAATTATAATACTGCCGTTTTTGCAGCCTAGTTTGTCTTGTAGCTTCCTTTTTTATGTATGGTTATTGGAAAGGATATTGATTGCTCAGTGCCTCTAAATGGTTGAATTCAGGATGCAGAGGTAGGATTGCTCAGTCCCTGCACCCTGTGTGACACAAAGTTAGACGTGTTAACTTTCACACCTGTGTGTTGCATTTCCATACTCAAGCTGTGATAATCTTGGGGGTTTTGTTCAACACTTTGCAAATTGCTCAAGCCTCTAAGTGAGGTGTAGTCTCCTCTTGATATCAGCAAGCAAGTCTAGCTTCGGTGGCTATTGTGCATGCAGGCCATTTTGAAAGGAAAAAGCCTCATATGTTTGTCAGGTTCTATCCTAATTGCTCTGGAGCTAAAGGAGTTTGTTCCAAGGTATCTCTGGCATCTGTGGATTACTGGTCTCTATTCTGCAGCATACAGTGTTCTCATATTTATTTATGAAATTAGGAATTCTTACATGTCACTTGTTCCAATGTAATTTTTTGTGTGTCTTCCTCAGGCAAACATCTGTTTCATGGAGTTGATAATTCTAACTAGTGAGATGGGCAGATTTGTAATTTGGAAAAAACCCAGACTCACCTTGTTTCAACAACACAAACTGTTAACTGGAAAAGCTGAGGAACAGTAACAGTGTAGGTTTGTAGGCAGAGTGTCAGGGGAATGACCTCCTTTCTCCATTTACTTCTGCTGGCAGTAATGGAACTTGTTCAAATTTGAGCTGCCTGTTTCAGATCACTCTGATGTGTGGTGCAAAGCCCTCTGCCCCTGCTGAGGTTTCAGTTCTAGGTTGGATTCATTTTGACCACCTGTTTTCTTCCATCCATTGTTGTGTCTTAGTGAGTTATGGGAAATTAGTTGCTTTTTAATCTAGTTCCTGATGGATGGCTATCACCTGCATGCTTAGAGATAATTGATGCACATGTGCCAAATGCATGCAGAGATGGTATATATTTGTTAAATGGGAATGTGATCTCTGTGGTTGGTGAAAGACTACAATAAAAGCCAGGTCTTTGGTGGCAGTTTACAAATGCTGCTGGGTTTTGTTTTATTAAACTTGTTGGTTACTGCTGGGAATTTGTCACGAATTAGGTTTTTTGATCACTCAAGTAATACCAAATTGAATGGCAGCATGGACACTTCGGAGAGCACAGAAGAATTAAAGAAAAGCAGAGAATATTTGTACCACAAGCAGAAAAATAATCAGATTCAATTTAGAAAAATAATAAAAGTTAATGCATTTGGGAAGAAATTACATTCAGTGAGGGAGAGAAATGCACAGAATGTTTCTGTGGTAGTCAGCCAGGAGCAAGGCACATTTTCAATAAGAAATTACAATCTTGAGCTATTTAGAGAGGGACTTTGTCTCATAAAGCAGAGGGGTAAAAATCCCAAGTTGTGCTTGGGTATATTTCATTGTGAGAAAGGCAACAGCAAACTGCAGTGCGGTTAAGGAAGAGCAATAAAATTGATCAGGGTGCTATAAGGGCTGATTTGGGATAACAGAAAGGTATGTGAGCTCATCTGTGGTTGTTTGTATACCTGTAGGAGAGGTAAAAGTTGGAAATATCAAAGGTAGGGAACACACTTTTTGGGGAGTCAAGGAGATCTGAGTGGGATTAAGGGGATGTGACTGAAGGTAGGAAATTCTGAAGCAGAATAGGAACGTTTACTGTCAGAGGTTTATCTGTAAGACATGCTGTGTGCTGGTTAATAGACTATTACCAGTCTATAAAGAAACCTTCTAGGAGATGTTCTGGAAGTCTTCCTTACCAGGAAACATTGAAAACTGGTTTTTTTTGGTGATATTTCAGAGTTTTTATTGTTGCAAAGAATGAGGTGCAGAGATGGAGGTCTAGTTAGGTAAGGTCTTGAATCCACCTGTAATTCAGACAGCATCTGGTAGTGTTGTGAGTTGTGCCCATGATCAGCCTACTTAGTGAAGAAGCAGGACTTAGCAAGCATGTATTTTGGCACCTCCACTCACCAAGATAGAAAAACTCTTGTGGAGAGCTAAGCCCTTTTTTTAAGAGTTGTAATAATAATAAAACAGAAAAATCCCAAACCAACAACACAGCAATGAAAGCTACTCCCTGTTGTACCCCTTGCTGTACATCTGTGATATGCTTTGAGATGATGGTGTACTCTTCTTTTGATCCTTTTAGAAATAGCTGGGAAGGAGGAAAACAGAGGAAAAACCCTCATCCCTCTTGTGGAGCCTTCTGCTGGAGTTGAAGAATTTCAACAGAGTGATCTTTTGCCATAAACTGGTTTTTCAAGAGACATTCCTGCCATTATGAATGAAGTAGCGATAGTGAAGGAAGGCTGGCTTCACAAACGAGGTAAGTGACTCTTCCCTCCTGGACGGTAAATTGACTCCATGTCTCTCTAATCTGGTGTTTAGCAGCATGTCCTCAAATAATCCATTATTTTCCTGTTCATCCTAGTGGGAAACAGCACATAGAGAGCGTGTCTGACTTCCTTTCAAGCTTTAGAAAATGCATGTATAAGGAGTTTCCTTGTGTGAGTGCATGTGTTCATCAAAAACTGGTGTCAACTTCTTTGAAAATGATGATAAAAGTAGCAAGTGAAGGAGATGCTACTTAGAGGTTAAACTGTAGTAAATAATTTTGGTTTATATGTAGGTCTGTAGCTTTCCTTTTTGTGCTAGAAGGGAGAATTAAGATGAATATTTTTGAAAAGTGAAAAATATGCCTGTATTTTATGTGCAATGCTGTGCTCTTGCAGAGACTTGCTAGAGAATGTGCTATTCTGTTTGTGTCCTGGACAGGAAGAATAGCCTTGAGTTTGTGCACTTCTGTGTATTTCAGTTGTACCACTAATGACATTTGATTTTTATAAAAAGTCTTTATTCTTGACAGAGTGGCAAAACTGAAAAAACAATCACATCTATCTTTACGCTTTTTGCCTTCTTACATGTTTTCTTCCCAAAACAGTGGGTTTGTTCTTTTTTTTGGGAGATGTTCATTTTCAGGTACCACAGCATAGATCCTATACGGTACCTGACTTACCTGTTTCTTTGTATTCCAGTATTGTTTCTTGGAAAGGAGAGAGCAGAGTTAGGTACTTTCCATGATAGCGTCATTTTTTTGGACCAAAAACAGAATCTGTGTGCTCCAGCAGTAGGGAAGCTTACATGGTTCTGCAGACTCAGGATTTTTCTAGAGGGTTTGCAACAGCTTGCCTGAAGGTGCAAAGGTGTAGCATAATTATTTATGGAAGAAATTTGAAATGCATTATCATAACCTTGGTAAAGGCTGGTGGTTCTTCGGCAACAATAAGAAATTTCTAGGAATTTAGAAAACATGTTGATAATGTGAATTTTAGAAGGGTGGAAGCGTATATTTCTAACAATTGGACGGGCAGTGTAGTTTAGCAGATTGATGCTTGATGTACAAATGTTTTGTTCAAGTTTTTTTAGGGGCGTGTGGGGTTTTTTTTTTGTTCTGGTTTATTTCAGTTGGAAACACCTTTGCACTCATTAGCTTAAATAGCTCATTCAGTAATTCTGCTGTACCCAGGCTGCCTTGTTCTGGCAAAGTATTTGAGAACTATTCTGTGTTTGGATTAAATAGAAGAAAGAAACACAGAATTACACTTCCCATTCCCATTTGTGAATTTAGAAACTCTGCAAATCAGAGAGGTTTTTTAAGTAATTAACAATGTTTTGAGGCTGATTGTTTTTAACCATCTGTTGTTGCAATTCTTCCTGAACTTACCTGTAACTGAATTTTTATATTTTTTTATTTTGAGGAGCACTATACAAAAGTCTGAGGGAGAAACATTTATTTTAAACAGTATGGAAAAGGCATTTTCAGGATGATTCAGAGGCACATGTGTCTTAAACTTTTAAACAATCATGTTGTATTTCAGGTTTGTCTATGTTTACTTTTGGGGGCTGAATTTGTATTGTTTCTAGGATTACGGTAAAGCTACTTTCAAGTAAGGAGACCTCTGGAGGAGGTCTTAGTAAAAGATGCCCAGATCTCCTGATCTGATTTTTTTTTTGTTGTTTTAAAATTGCCTTAGAGAAACAGATTATTATCTCTGATGGTTTGCTGATAATATTATGACGAGATTATGTGCTGAATACATTTCCATTTTCAAAATGTTGCTCTGCATGTTCCACATATTTGATGCTGCAAATTTGTGCCCAAACTCCTAAGCTGTTAAACATATCTTGGCATTTTTTGGATGCCAGGTTTCCTAAGCTTTTTAACCTGTTTCCCAATGCCTTTTTGCCCTCTTGGTGTGTGCAGTGACACCTATTTCATTCCACTCCATTGACTTTGTAACTGTTAATTCGGTGTTGTCCTTGTGAGGAGATTTTAAGAAAGCAATGCTGTATCTTCTCTTCAGCCTGCCAGTGTGTCAGCTCTGGCACTCTCTTGGTTTTTGTAGTTGTTTAGGGATAGTTTGACAAATTCAGCTCTTTTGGTTCTGTCTTTGCTGGGGGGTAGCTTAGCCGCTCTGTGTATGCATGTGTTTTGTTAAGCTTTCTTATTTTTAATAATCTACATTTATTGCCAGACACTATCAGTTTACTGGCTCTGCTAGATCAAGTGCTTCAACCACAGGATGTTTCCAAAACTGATGTCTGATACGGTGAGCTTCTGAAGTCAAGGCATAAACAATAATTAGTGCAGGGAGGGACTGCTAAAGGGGGGATCTCAGATACAGGAAATATATATATATATAGTTTTTCTTTTAGCTCATTTATGAAACCAAAGGTTGCACTGCATATGTTCTTTAAAGATCCTAGGGATTTCCACATGCAAATATTTTAGATAGTGACTGGCCAAAATCCGTATTGGGCAATGATGTTCTCTCAACCTAACGTTCCCCATGGCTTCAGTTGGGTATGGTGTCTCTTAGTTCCTGTCCTGAGCAGTTGAACAGCATGGCTGTGTGCAGTTAAGCAGTTGTTATATCTCACCCCAGCAGTGGCTTAATTTTGGTGGTTTTAATGATTTGTGTATGTATAAATCAGGCTGCAAAGTGCTCTGGAGCCCTTCTGGATGGCAGGTGTAAGTAAGCATAAAGCCATCATTAGCAGGAGCAGGTGTTACGGCCTGGCAGGGAAGTAGCAGGGCTTTCTAGAACCGTGGGGTTGTTTTCTTCTGTCAGTATGCTTTACGTTTTTGTTTTTGTTTCCAAGATTAAAATACAAATGGAGAAATGAAATTAAACACTGCTGCCTGACCGAGAGCTCTTGGCAGTTCTCTAAGTCAGTCACTAAAGGAAGCTCTTCTTCCAGTAGTGCTGATGTTTGTTTGTGCAGGGGCCAGTCATGTCCATGACATGTCTAACCTCAACCAGGCAGAAATAGAAGAATTCACGAATGAACTTTCCCCTCCCCATCCCTTTCCCCATTGGCAGTGCTTGGTGCTGTTACTCAAATCCCAGCGAGGATAGACTCTTGTGTGAAGGCAGTAGCTTGTGACCACTCTTTAAGTGCATGGCTGAACTGTTCCAACACACAGGTGGAGGTGTGAAGGAGCTCAGGCTTGGGGTTGGTGTACTGTGTGTGTATATCCAGGGTGTGCAGTCCCTGGTTGTGTGGCGCTGAAGGTTTTGTTTAGTGGGAAAGGATGGGGGAAATGGTTCGACACAGAGGTGCTATAATTGTGATTGAATGTGAGGGGAGAAGGAGAAAATTATCTGCCCAAATTGCTGCTTGGTGAGCTCTGAGATTATAGGTTTTCTGAATATATGTCGTGAGGATCCTTAATTTTGGTTGTGTGTGGGGAACTTTTTGGATAACAGAGGTGTGCCCAAGTGTATTTTACTTGCTTTACTGATCCATTTTAAAGATCTCATTGGACTTCTTGCATCTTTCTGCTCTGTTCCCTGTTTTTAAAGGTCCTTCTATTGTTTTCAGTNTTTTTTTTTTTTAAAGTCTTTCTGCATGGCTAACAAAGAGGGGATTGTGCGTTTTGATACTCTTGTCATCTCTGTCCTCCCTAGTATGTCCGGTTTTCTTATTAGGGCAGAAACTTCTATGAAAAAAAGGAGTCTTTTGGAGGCAGGGAAAGAGGGGGAGGGAAAACATACACTGACATTTGAAAAAGGAAGTAGAAAAATCTCGATTTCTCAGTCGGAGAAATCTGAAGCAGTTATAAGGAGCTAGAGAGACCTGTGTATTCATTCATTAATATTTAGCAGGAAATGCAGAGTTATTTTGTTTTTAAATAGGATATTAACACCACATAATATTTTTAACCATGAAAACCAGAATATGTCCTCTAAATGCCAATTTTTGTGGACTTCAGGCAGGTAAAACTATTTGACTGATAAAATCTGGCTTACAAGCTGATCAAAACTAATAGAGGCCCTTAAATGAGAAATAATGCCTAAGATACTTACTCCACCTCTGGATCTAATACTTTCTTTTTCTTTTGGTTGAAGAATTATTTCTGTAATGAATGGAGTGATACAGATGACCTAATAAATAACAAGTGGCCTGTTGTGATTTGTCTTCCTATAGCTTCACTGCATAAAATGGATGCAAGATCCCCATGAAAAATACAAACCAGGACTAAAATGCTGATTGTTGCTCTTTTAACTTTCTCTAGCAGAATAGCACAGATGGTGAACTTTAGCTTTGTTATTTTGAGCACAGGTTCATACTTTAAGGATTCTGTTAGTGTGAATAAAAAGATGATTTTACAAGATATGACCAGATATATTTTTAAGTCAGGGGGTCTCTGGTGTTGCTGTTTTTCTTCACCTCTTCTTTCTTCTCTCTTTTCTGTTCTCACCATGTTCCCTACCTCTTTTTCTGTATGTGTATGTGTGTGTGCTTTATTTTGGGGTGTTTTTTTTGTTCTTACCTTGGCTTCTGTCTGTCACTGGGATGTAGTGATGCACTGTCTTGATGACCTGTGTAGTCAGAACCTTTGAGGTTCAGATTAGTTCAAGGATCATGGTTTTCATGGTATTTCAAAGAATGACTGTGGCATTTGATGCAAAGGATCCTAAGAGCCATCTGAACTCTGAAGATGCCAGCTATAGATGGCACAGCTGCTTCAGAGGAAAAGATGGGGGGAATGGAAAGGTAAGAAACCAGATAGGGGCTGAACAAAAAATAGAGTGGGGAAATTTGTGACAGAGAGAAAAAAGCTGATGCTGTTTCTAGAGCTGAAGGGCTGGGTTTATAGGGAAATCTGTTGCTCATCTTGTTGGGAACAAAAGATAAGCTGTGTCAGTTTGTGGTTTTCCTTGTGTGTCTCTTTTTCAACACAAGGGGCAATAGTTTTGCAATTCTAGCTCTTGGTTGCTTTCATTTTGCTTGTCCTGTTCTGGGAAAAGGGGACTGGGGAGGAACCAGGAAATTGTCAACCAATAAATATGACCTTGGTGGTAGGGAAGATGCTAGAGACATGAAGAAAAGATGAGATCACAGAACATCTGGAGAAATATGAGCTGATAATGGCTAGTCAGCTAGACCTTTGGAGGGTAATCTCATCTGATGGAATTATTTGTGGAGAGATCATAGGAAACAGGCTGGATCCAGTGTACTGTAAAAAGTTTGCTCTGCATGACAACGTCAGAAGCTGAGAATCAGCTGGTACAGTGTAACTGCACTATACTTCATCTTTGAAAGAGCTGGTGTAGCCTAGAAATGGCTTATCTTTCTTTCACAGATCAGACTACTTATCTTTGACTGTCTCTGTTACTTTCCAGCATTCTTTGAGAAAACTTTCTTCCAGAACGTTTTTGCATTAAACCTATCCTTTAATCCACAGCTTCACGTTTTTGAAGGGTGACGTCCAAATGTTTCTTTTTTCAGTAAAAATTACTCCCAAAAGGTCTTTATTCCAATATTTTCACAAAATACTTCCAGTTCTTTAGAGAAGTGATGCTGGGTTAGATGTGTTTCTCATTGTAAACTGACTGGAACTTACATGCAAGTGACACTAACCACTCTCACTTTGAATGGCAAAGAGGAAGAGCTCGGATGTTGATGCCTGCATTATTTATGTCAGTCCTGGAAGTTTACTTCCATATTCTGTTTTATTACACATCAGAAGGGAAATAAAGTAGGTCTCAATTTTATCTCTAAAAGTGGGATAACGTCATATATTAATGTTACTTGTCATTAAAAGGGATTTGAGAATGAGGGATCTAGGACATTGCAAGCCCTGTAAAAGCAAGCCTGGGAATGCTTGATACAGTGGATCATGCAGAAAGTGCCTGTATTGGCTTTGATTTTCTTTCTCATGGTTCCTTCCTTTTCAAAAACGGAAAGGTAGGCCTCTGCAAAAACAAAAAAAAAAGCTGTCCATGTTTTCTGTTCTTCTTTTCTCTCAGTAGGCATATTGAGAAGTCATCAGGTTTGGATGTAGGAAGAAAGAAGTACTGAGTGAGTATACTATTTTGAGGTAAAGAGAGAGCAAGAGAATAAAGCTTGCTCGTTGTTCTTGCAGGAGTGGTTTTAGGCACAGTGCTGTGCCATGCATTTTAAATTTGGCGCCTTGTCCTCACTTGGAAATGTCTTCCCCTGCAGCTCCTGTGTGGATGCCAGAAGGTTCCTTCCCTTCCAATTGGTGGTGCTGCCACTGCGTAAGCACCATCAGTTACACTCCTTATCTGTGCTTGTGGCTTCCCCTGCCCAAACTTGCTCCTGGTTAGCACTCCTTGCCTGAGACTTTGCCATCTGAAAAAGCTGGTGAGGGCTTTGATGTTCTTAGAGCAGTACATGGTGGCATGCGATGTCTCTCCTTTCATATACTTTATACGTTACTAATAATTCTCTTAAAAATTGGAGTGGTGGGGTTTGTGTCAGATTCATTTAGGAAACAGACCTTGATATCTATTGGAAAAAAAAAGGCTTAATATTTCAACACTTAATTTTAATGTATTTTAAAAGAGAGAGCCTTGTAAAAACCAAATACCTGTCAGCTGTGTGGGGTTTTTCTCCTTTTATATATTGGAGTAGCTGGTTTACTAAGAAAAAAATTAGTTAAGTCTTATTTAAAAAATCATCTCTCATGGAGGAAAAGAGAGGAGAGATTATTATTTTCAGAAGCATTATGTTGTAGGTACAATGTGCTTCTTAAAGGGGGAACAAAAACCAGGAAATTATGTGAGGAAAGAGGAAGAAAAATGATGGAGAAAGAATAGCACCATATTAGGTGTGAAGTAGTGTGTTTTTGTGAGAAATATGTACTGCAACTGAAAGGGGGAAATAATGAAGACTGAGTGCAGTTGGAAAACATGTTACAGACCTCTGGGATTATTCTCCCACCTCTTCAAGTTGAGCCAAAAATGTGAAAAAGATAGGTGGTCAAATAACATTGTGAAATCTGTCAATTTATTCAGAAGTGCATGGTCATATTTGAAGACAGCCGAGGTAAACAATCATCATAGACTGTGGGCAAGTCAGTTACTGTTTTCCCGAGTCTCTTGGGTAAGTTGGGAGAGCATGTTTTGAAGTGCTGTCCAAAACTCAGGCCTTTGGTGAACTGCATGTAGAAATACACTTCAGAGTCAGTGGTTCTGTGTCTGGCTGCAGTGGTATTTCATGCTCATATTGAGACTGAGTTCAGCATCTGAGTCATTTATGGGGGTATCAAATCAGTCTCCTCTGCCTGCACTTTACTAGTAGACTCTTAATGAGAACCACAGGACACTCGTGCCAGAAAAGTGGGCTTTGTGCTGGTGGTGAATCATGGCCTTTGCAGGAGATAACTGTTTTGGGAGGGAGCTCCAGCCTTAGAATGGTTGGGAACCTTTAAAGATCATCTAGTCCAACCCCTGTGTCACAGGCAGGGACACCTTGCACTAGACCATGTTGCTCAAAGCCCTGTCCAACCTGGCCTTGGATGGTTCTAGGGGTGGGACATCCACAACTTCACTGGGCCACTTGTGCCAGTGCCTCACCACCTTCTGAGTGAAGAATTTCTTCCTTAAATATTACATAGTCTAAATATACTTGACTGTAGTTTAAAACCATAAGCTGTCAATAGGCCCTGATAAAAAGACTCACTCAGTCTTTCTTAAAAGCCCTCATTATGTATAAAAAGTGAGCAATGTCTTTCCAGAGCCACCTCTTTTCAGGTTGAACAGCCACAACTCCCTCATCCTGTCTTGGTAGGAGAGGTCTTCAAACCCTTCAAGCATCTTTTGCTGATAAAAAGTCAAGAGGTTGACACTGTTGTTCCTTGAAGTGAACTTCAGGTGCTCATGAAGGTCAGCTTACAGCAATTGCTACTAATTCTCAAATTTTAAGTGCAGCCCTTATGTTTATGGTGGGTTTATAAATCTTTTCCCTCCTGCAGAAGTCACAACATTTTGAAAGTTTTGCCTGCTTTTCTTCTGGAAGCAGAGAAGCTGCTAGTCCTCATGATGTTTAGAAAAATTGGAAAAGATAACCTGAGTGCCTACTTCACAGTTTAGACTAAGCAGAACAAAAAGGGCTGTTTAATTACTTGTCACAAAAAAGCTCAAAAAATAGAGGATTTGAAATAATTTGAAGTGCATGTTTTTATTTTTCTGACCTCTTAGCTTTAGCAGTATTAGCACTCTGCTATTTCTGCAGTTGTGTCAAAGGGTCTGGGGATCACAAAACACATCCTGATTACACTTCAGAAAGCAAGCAATATAAGAAAACAAATTTCTCATTATCTGCAAGATGCTTGACGGGTCTAATTGTTAATAGAAACATAGAAATGAAACTGTATTTGAATCGCTTTTTTGTTTATCATACTCCACTTAAATTGAAGAGAACCACTTAAGATTTAAGAGAAAAAATACTTAGTTAAAATTTTTGCCATGTCTTCCCTTACGAGCCTTTGTATGTGCCATATTACATCTGAGAACATTGCTGCTGCTTTGTGCAGAACGATGTAGTTAAACTGGTGTGGAAAATATTTGCATTAACTAGGGTTTATGCCCAGAATTACAAGGCTACACACAATTCTGTATATTTTTGGTTTTATGCCTGCGTTGGGGCTTCTCAGTTGGAGTATTAGTAAAAGGTTACACTCTTGACATGTTAAGCAGCTCAAAATCCATTGCCAGGTCTCTGCAGAGTGGGAATACAACCTTTTATTTGCTGGTTGCTTTTCAGGAGCTTCCAGGCATGGATTGTCTGGACTGGTGTTTTTATACGTCATACGTATCCCTGCACCTGCCTGTCTGTGGTCAATAAACCATCTCTAAACAGCAATCATTTAACTAAGTGAAAGTGTTTTCTTTGTAATGTAGATTTTTCTTTGTCTTGTTTTATTGTTTTTAGCTTTGATCATGCAGTCTCCTTGCCTTCCTTTGCTCATTAAGTAGAATGAAATTTTGGGAACACCTAGGAATAATTCAAGACTTGACTTGAATATGTAGTTGCATAGATTTAGCTGTATTAAGTGTTTATTATTCTACTGGAAGTTTATGCATGGAGCAGTCTGGAAGCCAGTTGTGATTATGTGTGGTGACAGTGCTGGTTCTGGGATTTGGAAGTAGTTTTCTAGGTGGACATTGATTTCTGGGTACAGGATATGAGTCCTATGCCGCTATAAATTCATTAATCAAGTTGGGAAGTACTCCTCATGCTGATGGGGCAATGTGTTGAGAAGACTATGCCTTAGATCATCATGGGTTTTTTTCCATAATTTTTTTTAAAAAGAAATCCTGCCTTTTTTACATGGTTGTTAATAGAAAAATAGTTTAGCTGCTTTAATCATAGAATGGATTGAGTTGGAATGAACCTTAAAGATAATGAACAACCCCCCTGCCATGGACAGGGACCACAAGACCAGGTTGCTGAAAGCCACATCCAAGCCGGTCTTGAACATTTCTAGGGATGAGATATTCACAGCTTCTCTGGACAGTCTGTTCTAGCACCTCACCACCCTCCACCAAAGGAATTTCTTCCTGCCATCTAGTCTAAAACCTGTTCTCTTAGTTTGAAACCATTCTCTGTTGTCCTGTCACTGTCTGCCTGTGTAAGAAGTCACTCTCTTTAATCCCTCTTAAAGAATGAAATCAGTGACTTTAATTCTGCCTTTGGTGTTATTTTACAAACAGTGGAAGAGTAGGATACTATTTGATTTTTTCAATTTGAAATTTTCTTTGCATCAGGGATAATTGTGAGTCTGGTCTTCTTTTCTGATGGAGATATGTTTGTACTATAGTGGAACATTTGAAAGGTATGTAATTTATGTGGAAGTCAAAGTTGCTTTATTACTTGTGTGATGAGAAACATTTATTTTAAATAAGAGTTTGGGGGAAAATTGCATTTTCATTTGTGGAAAACCACTGCAAACTTGCTGGCAACAGCCTACAGCTGACTTGCACTATCTCCGTATTGCCTATTGAACACTTGAGACAGCTTGTTGCTGTCATTTGTGCTGAAGTTTAGCCTGTAAAGTCAAGATCTCTTGATCTGAGAGATGGAGAGATGGTTAAATTACATCATCATGGAAGAATAGCAGCATACTTAGCTTTAAAGCCATTCACGACTACATTGGCACCCCTTTGTTATACAGTGTAGCTGAAAACGAACTGCAGCAATAATGAACCAATCCATCTAAATCACAGCAGCTGAACAACTGACTGTTCTATCTCAAAATGCAAATGCTTTGTGCAGAATGGATTTAATTGTAAATGTTTGCTTAGTAGGGAATATGAGTCTTTTAGTTTGCGACAATAATCGTGAATACAAAGACCCACAGAATTTTAGGGTTTACATAGCTTGTCCCTGTTCTCATAAAAATATTTCAAAGTCAGTTTTTTAAAATGTACCATTTGGCTTTTTTTCTAGCCAGTGAATAGAGCTCTAAATGCCCAATCTCCAAGTGGTGTTTTGGAAACTGAAGGATAAATTTAGCTCTATGTACTTAGATCAGACAGAATTTTCTGTTATATTTCTTCCAAATCTATGTTAGGGCTTTTATGTAGCTTCAGATAATAAGAGGAAAAAGTGCTGACTTTCAGAGCTTGGATTTGTTTTGCTGTGCAGAAATGCCCAAGTGTGACTTAGAGCATTCGCATTTTCTTTGAGGTTCTAGTAAGGTGCCTCTCAGTCAATTAAAAGGTTACTGTGAGGAATTTCTTTTCTAGTCAAATGAGCAAGCAAAATCCCTCTGTATTAAAATCTTCATTCCTTGTTAAATTTCTGAAGCCTGGCCGCTTGAGTACAACTCAAGAGGGGGAATCTTTGTCACTGATTTGAATGAATTAATATAAAGCAGCATTGTCATTTTTGGGGGAAGGGAAAAAGCTCGCCAAGCTTCATGAAAAAAAGCGAGAAAGCAGGAATACCTGCCTCCAGGCTGTTCTTGGGTATCTGTGTAAGGTAAAACAGATACAACCTGGAAAACAGACACAAACACAAAATGTGCATGTTTATGCTTCTGTTGGCATTTTGTGTATTCTTTAATAGCCTTCACATGTGGATTAGTCCTTCTGAAAAAAAAAGGCAGCCAAGCCCCCTGAAGAATAGGCCTTTGTGACACTGGAGAAGTTTACTGCGCCAAAGTTATGGTAAGAATTTGTAAATTTTGGCTGCTGAAGTACTTCCTTCCCCTGCTATGTTTTTATGTTGGAAACTTGTAAGTGTGAAATAGAGGGTGTTTTTTGGTTTGGGTTTTTTGTTTTTTTTTTAATGACAGTGCAAACATTCATTTCACAAACTAAACCGCCCGTTCACATGACGCTGCTGTATATAAACACCCTGTTGATCTTGTTCTCCAGAAGTGTTTGTTGGACTTCCTGAGTCATACGGAAATGCTACACTGCTACTTGTGCTGTGGACTTAGGCTGTATCTGCTCAAGTTTAATTTCCAAATTAATGTCCCTGAAAGACATGTTTTTACTTGGAACAGGGCCTTCAGAGTGGGGATGTTTTTCTATACCTCATTTTCTGTCTGTGTTTAAAATTTTTCGTTCTGCTATCTTGGGAATAGGTTTTGTCTCAGTTAAAGCTGAACCTATTGGGAAGATGTTTGGTGCTTCACAGTTGCAGACCTCCTTTCCTCTTCCACATGATGTTTCTTCACACGGATCTTATTTCGTGGCAGGCAATAAGTCAGGCTGCGAGAGCTGTGCAGAGCACACAGGCCCAAGAGGACGCCGGTGACTGCCCTGCCGGGTGAGCCTTCCTGGCAGCTTAGGATGCAGTGATGAGCTTCAGTGACGAGCTGTACAGCACAGTTGACTTCACAGGGGTTTTCTGAAGTAACCAAGGGCAGAATTAGAGACCAAGGCTAAACTGTCATGGTGACAAAATATTTAGAAAACATTTTCTTGCTTGAAACAAAAGCTTGGATTGTGCAACACGAAGTACTGTCCCAGTGTAATAAACGATGCTGTGTATTTTTGAAGGGTTCTGTGTGTTCCCTGACTGTCATCTCTTGCCAGATTCAGCATGTTCAGGTAAAATGAGGCATTTTTCCTCCAGACTGTTGCTTTTACAAGCTGGCTTAGTTCTTCCGCTTTATGCCGGGGAGTTGCAAAGATGTGGCAGACAAATGTGACCTTAAATTTTGAACACAGTGGGACAGCCCTGTTAAAGACAGATGCAATAGAGCAGGGTCTTTTCGTCAGCCATGGTGGCTCAGCTGCATTAAGAGCAGTTACTTAAAACTTAGACCTTTTAATTGGCGTAGACTGATCTGATTTCTAGTGTGCTCTGTGACTAGAGTTGGTGATTGCTTTTATTGGGTTAAAATGTGCTGTTCTTGCTGCAGTAGGAACTTTTTGTCCTTTAGGTGTTTCATCCTTCTGTAATAACTCATGTAACTTTTTTTGTTAATGCCTGAGGTTAATAGCCTTAACAATATCTACCCTCTGACCTGAATGGAAGCCACAGGTCTAAAGTGTCTGTAGAAGATTGTTCATTGGGAATAATATAAAATGGTTTTAAGGTGAGCAAACCTATGAGAACAGAATGAAGACTGCTAGCCAGCCATGTTCAGTTCAGTTCAGCACACTGCACCATTTGGAATGAAAGCATATTTTCCTCAGTCTAGTCTGTGTTTCCTGGGTAATATCAGTTGTAATTTCAGAGAAAGCATGATTTTACATGTATCCCGCCTTCTCTGCTTAGAGCAGCAGGTGGCCAGATTTCTTTCTGAAAAATACTGACTTGCCTCAGCTCTATAGCAGCTCTAAGCAGATTGGCTACAGAGACTTTTTTAATCATCACAGTTGATTTTTTCAAAGTTTCTGTAGCTGTTGGACTATACTGTTATTCTTGAAAATGGAAAACAAAAGTAAAACGTGGAGGGGGGAAATATGCTTTTCTACAGTTTGCATCATCTTGCATCTCTGTATGCTTGGCATGTAACCATGTCCCATTCAGAGTGCTGCTCTGAACAGGGCAGAGCTCGTTCTTTGGGCTGCTGCTTTGTCCCTATCACTAGTTCCTCTGCTGCATTGAGCTACAAAACCAGCTGCTTTTGCTTTTCATACCTATTTTTACCATCTCTAATTTGCTATTAAGATGTTAACTTCTGCCTCCCATTAGCCTAGCATGTGTCTATACTGTGACTACAACATAGAGGCAAGCAAGCACTTATGTGCTTTCTCTTGTGCTACCCTTTCACACTTGGGAAATGGTCCCTGTAAACAGCTGCAGTGCTGCTTTATTATCCTCTTCAAAAGCTCTGGCTCCTTGTGTTGCTTGTAAAAGGCCCCAATGAACTTGTAATGTGTGTGTACTGAGACTGCTGTTCCTGGCGATGCCCAGTATTGGTCCCTCTTTTTGTGTGTGTCTGTGTCTGGCTTTCCATTGTCCCTGTCCTGTGACAGTCAGCTCCGGAGAACAGGGACTGTCTCATTGTTCCATGTGTACAGCAGGTGGCTCAGATCCAGATGTGTATCTGAAGTTGTTGTGTACTGCAGTAACACAAATCATTATGTTACAGAAAGCTGCATCTAAAATCTATCTGGGGGGAAATTCAGATACACTGTAATAAGTTTTACACATTTTTAAGGGTTGGGGGTAGAGTTTGTCTTTTTATTGATCCTCTGACATGTTACTGGTTGGATTATGCAAAATATGGATATATATATGAAGTTCTCTTCACATTTTAAAAAACCTTCCCTATGGCCAGAGGAAAGCTTTGTTCTCAGGAGCTGCTCCAGCCTACTAGGAATGGGCTACTTCACAACAGCTCTTGTTGATTTCTTGGAGAGGTTTGTTTATTCCTGTGACTAGACTGGGTGTGCTTATGGCAAAACCTCATGTTTCTGGAGACTTTCCTCTTTTCAGGCATTATTTTAGAAACTGAATGACACACAACAGGGTGTGTGGTTGCAGATATATCTTCACGCTTCAGAGGCCGTGCATACCTTTGTGACCATGCACAATCCTGTACTTTTTCTCTCATCATTCATGTGGTGAAATAAATCATGGAGGAACAGTGAATTAATTTCTCCTTCTTATGACTAGAACACACAGAGAATGTATTGATACTCTTCTTTCTGTTGACTCTTAGAATGCTCAGACCAGTTACTGGAGGTAAGGAAATTAAATGAGGGCCAAGCAGGCTTGAGATTTTGTTCCTCAAATTTGATTTGAAAATTGTGGTTTGATAAAGTTGCATTTGTTCTCTTTCTTGTGTTTGAATTTTTTTAATTCTGAATTACCTACGTGCACTTATTAGTGTTAGGATTTCTTTTGTAGAGTTCTGAGTGGCCCCACTTTGGGAAGGGTGATCAGACCAGATCACCTCAAATGGATCATTTTAACGATAAGTATTCTGTGATTCTTGACCAGTTTAATATTGGGATATTGGGAATCTCATGCAACCTTGATTTTGAAGGAGAATAACAACCCCATTTGTAGAGGTATTTTATTTTTGCAGAGATGTTTTTATTTTTCATATTCCTTCTGATGGCCATCAAACAGAAAATAAATAGGAGTGCTTCAGATGTCAACAGGCCTTTTCATTTTTCAGTGTTGGCTGGTCTGTTCAAATACAGAAGTTGGGATTTTTCAAGGGAAAGGTTCAAAACTTGGAATAATTATCAAACTTTGCTTATTTACTACTTTTTGTAAGTGTTCTGGGTCTGTGCTCTGAACCCAAAAGTTACTTTTTGCTTTAGTTGCTAGAATGTCTAGTTTGCTGAGATTGCTATGTAGCTGTGAAGCTGCTGGAAGTTTTGCTTCCATTTGTTTGTTTATTTGGCTGTTGTTGCTGTGAGGCTCACTGTCAGAAAGTAGAAATGTTTCTAACCTCATCCCAGCCTTTTTCCTTCACTTTTTTATAGTTCTGGTATAAAAGAAGGGGGAAAATTTTGCGAGTAGCAAGAGATCTCGTGGAACCAGCTCTGTTCTTTCTGGTCACTTTCAAGTGAGGCTTCTATTTTGTCCCTGGTAGAAGTTGAATTAGGTGCCTAATGGTGCTGCCTTCAGAAGAAGCTTGTTGGCTACAGCTCCATCAGACTCTGTGGCAGAGGAGGTGTGCTTTAGATGCACATTGTGTTCCTGGTGGCTGAAGTTTATAGCAACAGCCTGTTGTAAAAGTTGAGGCCTGGCCATGAGGCCCAGCTTATCAGCAGCGATTGACAGAATAGTCCATGAATAGCAGAGGTGACCTGGAAGTTCATCATGGCTGATTAGGTGCCCTCAGCTACCACCAACTCAAAAATTTCTTCCTTTGTCCCTGTCCTTGTGTTGTTCATCAAGGCCTGTTTGTGATGGTTTAGTAGCAGTCTTGTCATTTTTTGGCCATTATGATGAGCAGTCACCTTTTGGAGTCAGATTCGATAAACCCGGTGATCCATATTGTGATGGATCTCTGCTGCTTGTTCCAGGGTAATAGTCACCTCAAACAGTTGACATTAAATGCTGCTTTAGGAAGGCCCTTAAGTTGTAGATTATTTCATAACAAGTTCTCTGGATGGCTGCAACTGGGGTCCCAAAGGACAGAGTAAATTTTGTGCCTGGCTCAGCCAGGAATGGGAAACCTTGAGCAGTGTGCAGTCTCTGGAATTTGTTTTATCTGAGACAATATTGTTGTTTGAAGTCTGGAGCCAAGGTCTCCATATGAAACTACATTAGACCTGTGTTTGGATCTGTGTCTGAAATGAGATAGCTGTAGTATCAAAGGAACTTTTTTAAAATTTCTTACTGTTCTATAACCTAAAATCTCTAGAACAGTTTGATTCTTGAAGGATGCATGTCTAATACCAGGTTCCTGTTAAACTTTCACTGATTATTTTAAAATTATACTTAGGATCTGCTACGGATGTTTTTTTATTTTCTGCTTTGAAAACTTGATACATCTTCCTTCCTTTTCCCACAATACCAGGATAGTGGTGGTTATTTTGAAAATTGTTTTCCTTGTTCAGGCTTGGACTTCTGAATGCAAACAGCCCTTACATCTGATACCCTCTACCATTTTTCTTGGGCTGGAAATGCTGTTGCTAAAAGCCGTATGCATTCCCATTCCTTGTGGCCCAGGGGAGCTTGGCAGCGCAGTCAAACTGAAGGCAGAGTGTCTAGGAGCTGAAGAGGTGTCTGGTGTATGAAGGTGCTGTCCTGGAACTGAGAATCAAAGCAAATCTTGCCCTGCTCTGCCACAAACTTCCTCCTTACACAATCACCTCGGATAGAGTTATTTTTCTCTCTCTCTGCCCCAGTTCCCTATCTGTGAAGTGGTGATAACAGCACTTCCTTACTTCATGGGGATGTTGTGAGGACAAATGCAGCTCAAGCTGTGGGGCTCTTGGATACTGTGGTAACTGGGAGCACAGATGGAAGAAGGGAAATGTTCCACATAAAAGCTTTCTGTTCTTTGAGCCCAGTGGTAGATTTTGGCACTGATGTGAATGTGGCTTCCACTGAAGTAATGGCTTGACTGGTGCCATGTCTTTCCTCGGAAGGTTTCCTTCGTCACCCCTGTGTGCCTACAGGGAAAGCACTTAACGTGCTTCTGAATGTGATTGTTTGAGTCCTTGGTTGCAGGCTCTGTAAACCTAAGAGCCTGGGTAAGTCTTGCTGTCTGTTTTTTGGCCTGGCCTGTTCACAGTTACTGAACGGGGTGTGTCCTGGCACCTGCCATCCGGGGTATTTCAGAGACTAACTCACACTCTGGAAGGAGTTAAAAATACTTAAGAATGGATTTTCACTTGAGAAATCCAAACTGCTGTAGCAGTTACCCTGCGCAAGCCCTGAACTGCAGCGTGACCAGAAGAAAGCAATTGTCCCTATAACTGGTTAAATTTCATAGAAACCACATCCTTTGTGTTGCCACTGACAACATAACATTCCTTAATGTTTGATTTCAAGCGAAGCTTTATTACCCAGCTGTACGTGCAAGCATACTTTCTTCTGAAGATTTTCTGTCCAGAGTCACCACAAAGTGAAGCTCTTTCCATTTTAATGTGGACTTTATAGTCTTGTTTATATACAGTAGAGCAGGTAAGAGACAGGAAACTTGTCTGCTTAACATGTACATCGTCACATATCTGAAGGGAAGGAGGTGGTGAATTGAGTATTTGTTCAGTTAAATCTTGCTCATGCAAATGAGTTTGGTTTTGGGAGTTTTTTGGGCCAGGAGGTGAAAATACACTTCATTTATTGCTTGCTTCTGGGAACATGGGGCTCATGTCATCTTTCTTGTTCACCTGCTTTGATAAATTCTATATTTAGTTGTCTCTGCCCATCCACTTGAACAGGACAAAAATAACTTCAGTGTAATCCATCCTCTCTGTCCTTTCCTCTCCACCCCTTCCCTCCCCTTTCCTTTCCTGCTGCTAGGTTTAGGGCATTCAGTTGTTTGGGAGGTGGTGTTTGTTTTGCTTTGTTTCCTTACAAGTAGGGTTGGAGGGCAGGAGAAAACATTTATACTCTGGCATAAAATTGTTGTGAAGAGTATGCAAACTGTCAGAAACACTTCCTCCTCTCTTACAACATTTGCTGAGGGGTCAGAGTGTGCGCAGAATGTGTAGAGGGAGGTGGAGCAGAGAGGTTGGGAAATGACTTGCATGTGGCATACATCTGTCTGACAAAAAGCCAACCGTGCCAGGGGATAAATGGACAAACAAATAGTGTTTCAGTTCTGAACTCAGAGGTTGAACTTAAAGTTTGCACAGGAGCAACTCTACAGATAAGTTTCCAACTGGACCTTGACTTGTGTTGTGCAAACACATAGTCGCTAGCACGGAGGAGTCTGTCCTCTAAACCCCTGCCTGGGAGAGGATCTGGGCACTGGCTGTGCTTTGCATGGCTTCTCCTGTGTCCCACAATGGGCATATATATATAAATATATATATTTGTGTGTGTTTGTCTGCATATATACATGATCTAACACAGATCAACACTGGCCAAAACCCCCTGAAATATTTGAGCCTTAACCCCTTGCCTTTAGCATGAATTAAGGTGAAGTAGCATTTCTGTTAATCTGGCTGTGGACATTGGCTATTTTTGGATTGGATAAAGAATGTCCTCTGAACTTACCAAAACGCTTGCTGTCTATGTTATCTGAAATATTATTGTCTTCCACTGTTAAGCTGACAGGGATTTATGGGAAACAGTATTGTTTTGGTGAAACTGCTTTGAAATACAGCCTGCCAAGTTCTTGTATCTTGAGCTGAGTGTTGGGTATGTTGTTGTTCCTGACAGATACGTCTGGAGATGTAAGGGGACTGACTGTTCTGACAAAAAATGTTGCTTTTTGTAACTCAAGCATTTTTTCTGATTAAAGATGTTAAAGAGGGTGATGAGGAGCAGAAAGATAGAGAGGAAACCCTTTAATTGATGACTAATAAAATTCAAGTTGTTTTTTCATTAAATTTTTCATTTCAGTATCTTTTTTTCAAAAGAAAGTGAGGTTGTTTTTTTTTTTCCTATTTTTGCATAGATTTACTGCAGGACAGAAGGAACAAAGACTTGGTTTTGAAAAATGGTCACGATTTTAAAGATTAAAATTCTTTGTTCTTCCTCCTCTTTTGCCTGTGTGCCAATACAAGCCTGAGCAGTGTGGCAGTGTCAGGGTTGCAGTGCAGCCCCGTTTTGACTTGCACCCTGAGTGATGCAGGTGTGAGCTAATTGGAGCACACTGATCATGGATGGTCTTCTGTGGTGTGAATTGTGTTTGGCAGTACAGTGGAACCACTTACCAGACTTGGCTTGCACTTAGGAACCAAAATCCTGGTTTGAACCCCCAGACTGTGGATTTTTAACAGGGCTCACTACCAGAGCCCACCACCCTCCTGTGTGGTGGTGTTCGATGGCCTTGGCCCCTGTGCTCAGTCCTGCTTTTAAAGCAAAGGGCACTTGAGTTTCTAGGAATGTTAATTCCTTGGTTTGCATGCACAAATACGCACTCTGGGTATTTGGAAAGGAGTGGGGCCCGAATTTAGAGCTTACGCTCCCAGGCACGGTGTAATCCTGTTAGGAGGCTGGGCTGCTGCGATGGTCCCGGGCAGGCCATGCTGCCTCGCAGGCATCTGCTTCTCTGCCGTTTGAGTCAAATCAATATCCTCAAAACTGTAATTTACACTGTAATGATGGATTACACTTGTCATGGTTTACAGAATTTTGTGTTATGTTTTTAATAAAAGAAAACACTTTCTAATGCTTATTATTTCTGAAGTCCAATACATCTGAACTAAAGCTCAGAGTATGCAAGGCAAACTATGCTTTAATTTTACAATTGTCTGATGGGACTTTGCGATTTATTTGTTGTTACTTCCTTAATGATGTTGCAGTCAGAGGCACTGTTTTGCTAAATGTTGTGTAAAAAGTAAATTGTAGCACAGCAGATGTTGGTATTTGGATGGATGTCGGTGCAATGGGGGGACAGCAACAGTCATCTCTGTCAGCTGTCTTCAGGCTCGGCAGGCCTGCTGCGTGGTTACTTTGGTGTGTAAAAACAGCTCGTTTTGCAACTGGGAAGTTTGGCATTACATTTGGCACTGAGCCATGTAGCTGGGTTAACACAAGTGTTTATCCAGTGATTTTCTCAAAATTGGTAACTTGGAGAGAATGTTATTAAACTTCAGTACAAAGGAAGGGGGAATGTGGCTGGATCTCTTTTTTTCTAAAAGGCACTGATGTTTATAATCCTAAACTTAATTTTTAAAAAAATCATTGTATTTCCCTCACTCCTGTCTTTTTTACTTTTTCATCATCATCCTTTTTCCAGCTTACTGTTCACAGTTTCATTTTTGAAGATTAAGACATGGAAGCATACCTGATGAAATTCTATAACCACTTTTCTCTCAATCCTGTATGCTGTCATGAATTAGGTGCAAAGAATAGAGGCCTGCAAATAAAGCTGTTTAATTGCCACCACCCAGAATTTGGTAGAAATTCCAACTGCAGCATGAAATGAGAGCCTACTTGTATGGGTATATGCAGAGCAGTTGATTTCTGTATGATCAATTACTGTAAATTTTACCTTTGGGTTAAATACAAGATTCCTTGCAGGCCGTCAAGAATTTTCCATAGAAGTCTTGTTAATATTGGATATATTTCTTTATGGAAGTAGCAATTTAGGCTGCCTTTTCAGTAAGGACAGCCAGGAGAATGTGGTAGGTTTTGCAGAGGACCAGTTTCAGTCAGATTTTATACCTGAAATTCGGAACCTGTTGATTTAATGTTCATTGGGAAATTTAATCTTTACTATACCTGTGATTAAATAGCTAGATGTTTTTATGGCTTAAAAAGCCTTCCATTTCTTTTGGAAACTAGGAAATGTGGATTCTCTGGTGAGGGGAAGAACAGTGTATAGAAAAACATTTTCTCAACCCATTGATAGGGACCCAGAAGTGGACTTGTGCTTAGTTAATCTTGTAGTTGAGCTGCAATTTTACCACCAAAGAAAATACCAGGACAGTAATTTTCATTTGGGTCCTTTGTTCTCTCTTTTTTTTTCTTTCTTTTTTTTTTTTTTTTTTTAAGAAGAGGATGTAACCTGTGCTGTCCAATTTTTATAGCCAAATGTGTCTTCATTTAGAAAAATATAATTTGCAATAAGTCTTCCCATAACCAAGGTTCATTTAGTATGCGGTGGATAAATGAGAATTGTGAGTGTTCAGTGACTGCTTTTTGGAAACATTTTTTGTCTCTTAGTTTGATACTCGAGCCGTAAGGCTGAAGCTACAAAGATTTTCTCACAGAGAATGGGGAAATAAATGTGCAAAAACATGAATATGGGAATACTCTAAACTTTATAGCTTCCCCAGACCAGAGGGTGATACAGTCTTTGTGGCCAGTGCAACACTGGAAGATTTTCCTGTGATTGTTGGCTGTGTGTGTGAAGGAGCAGGGTCAGTGCAGCGATACTGTGCTCACAGCCAGGCTCTACGTTAGCTCTGTGTAACATACCTATGTGTCTGTGCGCATCTAAAGGATATGGCTTTGATATTTAAACTTGCTGGATTTGGCTGTGTGTCAAGAACAAGGTCCTGAGTGAGGAGCATACTCTCCCCATGGACTGGGCACAACCTGTGTTTCCAGCGGCCTGCGTTGGTGGTGGGACAGGAGCAGGAGAGGACTGGTGATGGGCACAGGCACAATTGGCATGGCCTGGGGTGGGGTCAGGCTGCTGCCTCTCTCTGCCTGCCTGTGTGCTCAGACCAGTCAGCGCCTTCCGTTCTGCCCATCAGAGACTCAGATTGTCCCTTTGTCAACACTGTTCTGATGCAGCAGACTTTAGCTGGAATTGTAGCCACATCTTAACTCATGTCTAGCACACTTCTCTGCCTCCCAAAGGTGCCTCTATGCTCCCTCTTTCTCCTTCTGCTCCTCTCCCACCTTTCTGGCAGCAGCAGGGTTTGCAGGGTGGCCTTGCTTGGCTTGACCCCCGGAGCAGCAGAGGAGCCCCCAGCAGCTGCCACCTGAGCTGGAAGCATCAGCTCAGGGACCAGTGGCAGGAAATGCTGTAAACCAGAGCATGTGCTAAACATCAAGCAGGGCCTGCATGCAGGCTTTTCTGTACCTGTGTCTGCACCTTCTTTGCCAGAAGTCCCAGAGGCACGAGCATAGCCTCAGATGGCCTTCAGAAATGTTGCCCCAGGTGACCTGTAGGGCTTTTTCTCTGTCCTTTAAAAAGAAAAAAAAAACCACTATAAACAAGAAAAAGCAAAAAGCTGTCATATGAGTTTAAAGCTTTATTTATGGTTTTCTGGTGTTCTCATACTTTAAGTGTGGCAATCTGACTTCCCTGGACAGCTGTTGTAGTTGTTGCAAGTTCTACACCTGATGGGTAGCTGTAATGTGGTTAGGCATTACAGGGGTGTGTTTTGGAGTTTGTTTTGCTTCTGTTCTTCTGGGGACAGAAGTGAGAGTGGGAAGATGGAACTGCAGAGGGTGGACTGTGCTCACTTATGGGATGAGGCTTTCGGGATTCGGGTGGATGAAGGAATGTGTGTGGTGAGGAGCAGCTGTGTGGTGTGCTATGCTTGGAAAACCAGGTGGGGATGAAAGGTGGGGCCAGTGCAGCAGTCCCTGACCTCAGAAGATCCAGTGAGGCAAGTGCCAGATTGGATGCCCACAGAAACTGGTGTGAATTTAGGACAGGCTGGAGGTAGGAGGTGATGTTTGTTTTTCCCCTACTTATAGGAGCAGTTTGAATAGAGAAGATTGGAATTTTTACCATGTCTTCCCAAAACTAAAATATGAGGCAGTGCAGACTAGGAAGTGTAATTCAAGCTCCTGTCTTCTGTGTCCATCTGCTTCCCACTTCTGTGTGGGGTATACTGTTCATTTTTTATGCTATTTTTAAAATGAAAAGTGACTTTAGTGTAGCAAGATGTTTTTGGCAACAAAAAAATTAATTTATGGTAGTAGTGTCAAGGTAGGTGGGTCTTTATTGGGTCTTTTTTCAGTTTGGTCTTTATTGCATTCCTCCTTGTGTAAGAAACAGATCTTCATGTGACTGAAATACATCTCTCCTGGAGCTTGAAGCTGTTAGGGAGAAGTATAAAGATCTTAATACAATAGATGACTTTGGGGTTCAAGAAATAGTTGTGATTATATGTATGTGCTTTTAGTTGCATTTTAGACATGTTTCAGTGTTACAGGGCTAAATTGTGGTACCACTGAAATCCAGCAGGAATTTCGCTGTATAATTAGGTTAAGATGCAACATTTTTACCATCTGTTATAAAAATAAATGAATTGTAATAGTTATGTCTGAGCTTGTGACCCTTCTGAGGCAGAAGTGTGGATTCTGCTCTGCTTTATGGTGATGACACACCTCAGTCCAAGGCACAGAAATCCTTGGCAGAGTTTCTTAGACCTGCGTTACTCAGCTGAGCTTAGCACCAGAGCTGCGGTGGCTGTTCTGCTCTTACGCTACTCAGTGGTGAAGTTGCTTTAATAAATTCTCAGCATGCAATTAAGTTACTTTGCAGAATTCCTCTGAAGTGAGGCAGCACTCCTGTTATCTGGAGGAGATTTTCATTGCTGAGTTTGGGGTAGTGACTCAGTAAAACTTATCTGTGGAATACTAAATTTGGAGGCGTAACCAGGAGGTTGCCATGATAACAAATATTAGAACTTGCTTTCTGGGAAGTGCTTCTAATTTTTCCATTGATGGCCATTAAATGCCTCAGGATAAATGAAACTTTTTATTAGAACTAACATGGTCTCCTTGTGGCTCCTCCAGGATTTTGTAGACTTGCTAGTGACAAAGTGAAGAAGGGAACTCTAAATTAGCCCCAGCCCTATAAAGACACCACCTCTTATTTTTTCCATTGAAATGTTTGCTTAACTTAGCTTTCATTCATCTTTCTACAAAATATTTACCCAGTAACTGTTTGTATAAACATGTTTAAAATTCTACATTGATTTTATTTTCTTGGCACTTCGAAGAAATTTCCTGATGCACAGCATGATCACACAATTACTGGTAGAGCTTTTATTGTAAGTGGCCGAAAACAACTCTGTGCATTTATGTTGAAAATTAGGACTCAAACCCAGAAGCTAAAGGATAACAATACAATGTGTTAATTTCTTACTCTCTGTGAATTGCTTATTTATTAAAGTCCGTGTTCTGCAGCTTAGTTTTTACAAAGAGAGCTTTTTTTTTCCCTTTTCAAACTGCCTCTGAAGTTGGTCCACATCATCTGTTTTAGAAATGCTGCTGTTTCCATAAATCTCCCATAATGTCCTTTAGCCTTTTTTTTTCTCCATTTCTTTACAAATCCCTGAGGTTTTGATTCGCTTTGTGAATGACACAATGATGTGGTAATGGGAGCCTAGAAGAGCAAGCTAGGGACTCAAGGAGTGGTGGATGAAAACATCCTCGATGTGAATGTTTTCCTCGTGGCTGTGTCCTGCTTTTCCCCTCCCCTGCTCTTGCTTTCCCATGGGCACCCACCCCCTCAAGCTACCAGGTCCTCCCTCAGCCTCACCAACTTCGGGATTTTAATGAGAAACCTCTGCTGAGTACTTTTCAGGTTTAGTGTTCATAAAGCAAATAAATGCATCATAAAAATCACTCTTGCCCGAGTCTTTTGTCTCATCTAATCTTTTTTTAATGGGGCAGAGTGAGGGAAGGGACCTAAAATAATTTGTAATCAATTAATGATGCATTTCCTGAACATCTCCTATGTTTAGGCCACTTAAGGAATACAAGTTAAAAACCTGTGATTTCAGTCTTAAGTTTGTTCTGGAAGAGCTTTGGTTTGTGTGTGGTTTTTTGCTTTGTCCCCTCAGACACTGCCAGTCTGTAGATGGGATTTACTGAAGAACAGAACTGGATTTGCGATACTCAAATCAGGCATATGTTCAGATAAGCACAAGAGTTGTGGCTAAGGATTCTTAGGTGAAGAGGTAAAATAATTGAATCAGCTTTCAAATGCTGTCTAGAAAAGCCCACCCTTGTTCAAATACACCAGGGTGGGGTGTGTTTGGTGTTTTTGGTTTAATTTTTATTTTTCTTTGTATTTTTAGTAGACATAAAATCTTTGGAGGACAAAGTCACACTGTTTTTATAAGTACATGGGGTGTATTTAAAAGTCTGATTTGCAGAAATATTTACTATATTCAGATTGAGCTTGAGGAATAGTTGTAGCTGCCTCCTTCCTCTAAGGGAAGATATTTAAAAACTTGCAGAGGCTTATTAGCTTAAGTACCTTGTTAGCTGCTTGTGCTATTTTCCATCATAGTCAAGGTAAAAATTACTTGGGGAGAAATAATTGTTCTAAGTATGCTTAATTCAGTTCAGTGAATCTGACACTTCCTCTGTCATTTTTATTTATTTATAAAAATAGGAGAGAGTTGGGCACCTGTCAGAAGCAGAGAAATACATGATGGTGCTTTCTGTTACAGGAATGTTTTATTTTGTTAAAATGCTGTAGCTGCTTGCAAGTTTATTGTAGAAAAGATTTCTCTAATCATGTTGGGACACCTCATGGTAGTTTTAAGTCCTTTTGTTCGCACCACGAGGTAGAGAATATGCAATTCATTCTCTGAGATTGTTTTTAGTATAGCTTAAGAAATCACTTTATATTTTCCTGTAATTTATGTAGCTATCCTTAAAACTGCTGTTTTTAATGAAATTTCATTTACATCTTCTCCCACTGGAGACAGCTGTAGGTTAGGACTAGTCTGACTAAGCTGTGCCAAAGGTAGGAGTAAGGAGTTTTCTACATGCTTATTAATTCTCTTTTGCTCCTTTGGGAATATCTGGTATTGCTTAAATTGATTGCTGTAAGCAATATGGCAACATTTTTGACCTTCTAAACTGAAATTCAGCAGAAAAAAAAAAAAAGAAAGATATAAACCTCCATGTTTCAGTTTTACATAACTATACATAACTTACTGAAGTATAGTGGTAGAAAATACAGAGGTGTCACCTTCTGCAGTGGTGGTGTTGGCTGGTGATCTCAAACCCTTTGGTAGAGATGGAATCTGAGAATGTGGTAGTTGTCCATTCCCTGCATAGAGAAAGTATTGGGTGAGAATCTGTTTTTTTTTCTCCATAATCTGACTTCTCATCTCTCCCATGGCCAGCTTTGTGAATCAGAGCACCCGTTGCCTTCATTAGGTGTTTCCCACCTGTGCTGTTGTGTAACTAAAGACAGGGGCAGCTTCCAGTACGTTTTCTTTTTTTCTACATAGCTTTGTGGGAAGCCCTAAGCCAAGGCTGTGTGCTGCTTTCTGAAGTTAATTTACGGATGTGGGGGGCTAGGTGACCAGGAGTTGTCCTCCCGCGGCTCCCTTTGTTGCTCGAAGGCCAGACGGCTCATCCGTCACCCTTCGCCCCACCTCCAGCGCCCCTCTCCCTCCCTCCTCCCCATATTCCCCCAAGATATGATAATGAAGCAGGTGCCCTGGATTGCAACTCTCCCTGAGCGTGAGAAACGGCAGGAGGTTTAGAAAAGCTGAAACCAAGGAGGAGGAGGCGGCACTTCTCCCGAACCTGTTGGCAGTCACGTCAGTCACGGCCATGCACCCGACAGCAGTCCCACTGCCTGCGGAGGAAGAAAGTGGGGAACCGATTTGTCGTGCCCCGAATCAGCCCGCTGGGACTGTGAGACCCCGCGTTAGGGCCGTGCCAGGCATGGAGGAGCCGAGCTGTGCAGCGCTGGCCTGGCATGGTGGCCAAGCTTTTAGCGTTGGCCATGCAGAGGAACTGAGCTGTTCCTGCAGCGCTGGCCTGGCGCAGTGGCCGTGGGCTGCGGGTGACCTCCCCACCGGGGAGCAGCCTCGGCGGCAGGCCCGGCCACCTCATTGAGATTCCAGGCACAGGGAGCGCCTCTGCAGCTGTACGCTGGAGGCGGTGGCCGAGGAGGCATCCAGAGAGGGGCCCAAAAAAAATCGTCAAAGAACTGGCCCCTTCGCTGCGCCTCTGAATAGGCAGACAAACCAGAGGTCCTCTCTCCGCCAGCGTCTTGGGAAAGACATTAACATAACGTGGTTTTTTTCTCCTTTTTTTTTGATTTCCTCAAGCTACTGAAAATCTACTGTGTTTAAATACGTTGTTCTGACAGTTTGCTAAGTTAGGGAGCAAAGAGTGGTGCACCAGCCTGGTGGGTGTCTGTGCGGCTATTTTTATAAAAAACAAAACCTATTTGAGCTGAGAGTTTTCATTCGGGTCACCCTAGACTTAATTGTTTGGTGTCAGGTCGTTAAGATCCAGAATTAGCTCCCTGCACTTGGAAAAGGTTTGCTTCCGAGTGCTTTAGAAATGCAAAGGCAAGTTTTCAAGCCCTGCTTTCTTTTTCCAAATCTGTTTTGATTTCAGCTCGTTTTGAAGCGAGTGGACACTTAGCCAGTTTACCCAAGCAGTGAAAACTAACTGTAAATTCCCATCCCACTCCTCATCACAAACGAGATGGCAGCTCCTGAAAGCTTCACGTCTTTAAGGAAATTGGCATCTGTTTACTGAGTCCTTATTTAGGCCGACAGGATGCAGACCACTTCTCATGACCATTGAGGCTCAGAAATGAGTCACTCCGCCTTTGACGGGTGGCACATTAGCGCTTCGATTGGCATAACTTTCATGCTCCCTCGGACAGGAACTGGGGCTGTACAAGCAGGGAGTGTCGTACATCGTCACAGAGTGTGGGAATGTAGAGAAGGCTTGCATAACTCAAAAGGTCTAAATTTTTGAGTGTTAAGCTTAAATGCAATTAAAGGTGCTACTTCTGATGCTCAGAGCAGAAAGTGTAATGCATTATTTATCCGTAGATTTGTGGTAGCCACTTGACTGCATTTCATATAACTGAGACCTTGTTTTCAGTCAGTGCTCCTGGGCTTGTTACTTGGTTACTTTGGGCCATAAGAAAGTTAATAGTTGGTCCTCTGCTTTTGTAAATATCAAGGGTAGCTGACTTGGTTAACCTAATGATTTTTTTTTTTTTCAAACAAGTGGTATGTATGAGTTGATTAAAAAAAAAAGCAGAGGCTTCTTAAATATAGTCTGTTCTGAATTAAAGGGTGTGGTGTTGGCTTTGAATGAGCTTGATGCAGCAACAAGCATGCAGCAGTTGGTAAATAAAGATGGATTTTCTTTTGTTCTGCTGGTGCTTGCTGCTCATTATTCTCCACTTACCCCGTGAGCTTCCCAGGGAGTGGCAGCTGTTTCTGATGTTAGACACTCTATCAGTGGTAGACAGCTCCAGATTCGGTGAGATACTGTTGTGGGGAGGAGAGGAAAATAATCTAACCCTGCATTATTGTAAATCCTCAGTAGATTTAACTTTTCGCGAACCAAAGGAGTTTTGTGTTTAACTTTTTCTGAAATATTCAGGCATAAGTGTGCTTTGCAGTATGTGTTACAGCGAAAAAGCTTTTCTGGCATGAGATGGATTTACATTCTAAGTGTGTGTTAAGTATTTTAATGTGCAGTGTGTGGGGGCAGACACAAGGCAATAAAGGGAAATCAATCTATAACAATCTTTGTGTATGTTTCCAGATATATACAGTTTGGGAATCTTTGCAATTTGGAAATTGCTTGGAGTAAACAGAATGGTACATAAAGATTTTAAATAATAAAGCTAGCAAGCTACAGAGGAGTCTGTTTGGTTCCAGGATTTTATATGTAGGATTTATAACCCATGCTTTTGCTTTCCTGTCTCTGCAGTGTTAGCATTCTGTTACTGAAAACAAAGAAGGCTCTGCCAGGGCATTACACAAGCAATGAATCACAGAGGAAAAAATGTTTTGCTTTGTAAATTGTTCACTTTTCCATGGTGGTTCATTTTTTTTTTTTTAGTGTTGTCTGATAGAATTTGCCACACATGCTTGCATTTACTGTACTCGGTACTATTCTTTCTAGTGTGACTACATAACTGCTAATATTAGTGACTTCAAGTAACTTCTTCTTGTGATTCTTAAAAACAAAACCGCAACAGGAACAAAGAACACAGGGCAAAAATTGAAACAGCTCAGTTCACTCTTGAGGCTTGACAGCTTGCTGAGTATATCGGAGGAAGGAAAAGGTGTTGATGTTTTTCAGACAGCTTTATCCCAGCAGTTCCACATAATTATTTTTTTGTCTGTATTGACAAACTCCTTTTCTGCCTCTACTACTCAGATTGGCTGTCACCTTTTGATGTGGTCCTCATGGGCTGCAGGCCATTTATAGTCTTTTAGCTAATCATAAAAACATAAACTTGTTTCTTAAGAATATGCACTTTGTACATCCTTTTGATGACTTCTTGGTGAATCTGTGCGTCCGAGCTTCTGCAGAGGAAGGATAGCTTGCTCAGGCTTGAATGTAAAATTATAGTTGGCGATCGTATGTTTGGGAAGTCACAGACCAGGCAGTGTCTTGCCCCTTTTTTGAACGATGCAGAAGTACAACCCTTAGTCTGTTACATAATAAAAATTTATACTACAGATGCTGCACTGTGCCTCATACTCTCCTTGGCAAGAACAAAAATCAGTAATATGTCAGATTGCCATATTACAGTGTTCATTAAGCTCCAGACATGTGGAAAAAAATTTAAATAAAATCATATTACTTATTTGAAACTTAAAAAGGTGAATCAGGAACCATAACCAGCTAAAACAATGCTTAAAGGAAGATCCAAGTAGAATGATCCCTGCAGAAAGACTGGTGGTAATGAAATCCTCGATTTTTCACACAGAAAGTGTGAGTGTGGAAGAGGATGCTATATATGTATGGAATGCACCATTTTAAAGGCTGATTAATCCTGTTAGAGGGTGTGTTTCTAACAGAGAAGGAGATTGGTGGGATAAAGCTGTAAGAAAGAGCCAAACATAAGCATGTAATCTAAGAGAACATCACCTGTGACACCACAGTGTAAGTCTGTTTAAAACTATGTATACTTCACTGAAAATAACCCGATAATAATTTCATTATCTGCAAAAAATTATTGTCCCCTCTGTAAATGCCAGTGGGGAAGACACGGTACATAAATTAGAGAGTAAGGGAAGTGGAAGCTCTCTGTCTTGTCCCTGTTCAGATATTTTTTGTCCTATCCAATCTGGATTTAGTCCTAAGTGCAGGTATGATAATGAGTATGTGGTGGTTCTTAGATCTCCTGGGTGTGCGTTATGCAAAAGAAGAAAATACCAACGAGTCAGGTATGTAACAGCATCTTCCAAAATCCTGATAATCTGGGCAGCCACCTCCCCAACCTGCTTACCTGGCAAATCTCTAGTCAAGAGCTGGGCTGAGCATGCCACGTATCTTCTTGTCCCTGTAGTCACATCTGTGGTGTAATAGTAATGAGATTGGAGTAATCTCACTGATCCGGGCCAAGTTGGACTGATAATTTAAATGTGAAAGGCTTCATAATCTCCTGCTGATCCCAGAAAGTTTTCAGCATTTAATTAAGGTCAGAATTAAAAAGATGATGACAACAAAACCTTCTACATTTACCTCCTTGCTTATAAATGTTAAACCATGACAAGTGAATCCTTCTGAAATTCCTGGAGTAATGATGACACTTTTGTAAAGCCCTTATAGGTTGGTGTAACAGAGCAGTAACAGCTGTCTCTAAAAAAACACTGAGAAGGTTTGTGCTCCTTTTCTCCTCTTTCTTGCACCATACCTGTTTCATCAGTTTCAGATGTTTTGTGCAGACATGGTCACTGCAGAGGTGGCTCTGTGTGACTGTCTCTTAACAGTTCAGTAGCTCTTAGTTTTTTGCTTTAGACTACAAAACTGAAAGCCCAACAAGGACTAAATAGGTGAAAGCATCTGGTGGGGGCTGTGCATACCCATAGCTGTTTGGTGTGGGCATTGGGGTTGCTTCTGCTTCTGTAGGCAGAAGGGAGAAGGATGAGTGTGAACGGAGAAGTGACACAGCTGCTGCCTGAAGCAGGTTGAAACTGCACCACAGACGGAGAGGAGGTCTGTGAGGAGAGGAAGGAGACAAAGCAGCTGCAAGGGAGTTCCTGGGGCAGGGTCCACTTCGCTGGGTGAGAAATTACCAGTGGAAGAAAGCTGAGCAGCGGGAAAGGAGGAGAGTGTGAGAGGAGCCTGGGAGAAAAGGAGAGCAGCAGAAGGTTGGCAGAGCCAATAAGTGTGGTGAGCCTTCTTCACTCACTCTTCTTGATTGTTTGAAGAGCTTGCCAGCAGGTGAACCTGTGGGCACTGGGCACTAGCCACTGCAGGGAAACATCACAGGGTGTGCAGGTGTGGTCCTGCTGTGGCAGGCTGGAAAGGAGTTGAGCTCCTAGTGTGCTCCCTCATCTTCATCTTGAAGTGTTAAACAAGTGAGAAACCATACAGAAGGGAGGAGGGTGTGGTTGATGTGGAGCTGTGGGTGCTTTGTAGTTGACCATTTGCTTTTAAAATTTTTAAATCAGTTGTTGGGGTGAGCAGAATTGGAAAAGTGTGGCCAGTACTGTGTTTAGAATAACACCTAGAATGATATATTTGTGACTCAGTTGAGTAGAAACGTTACTGCAGGACCTTGTAGGACCTAGAGGCGCAGCTTGGCACCATGAAAAGCTATTTGAGGTTCTCGAGAGACTGCCTCAGAAAACAACAATCTGGTCAGTAAGCAAAAAACTGAAGCATACTGTCAGTCATCCAAAGAGCCATAGGTGGGACTGAAGACCAGCTTAATAAATCCAGTAAATAGCTGAGGTTTTGATGAAGTCTTCTTATTCTACTGCTAGACATTTTGAATGTGGCTGTAACACAGTCCCACAAGTGTCATGTTTGCAGGTTACTCAGATGAGCAGTAGTGTGGTGTGAGCAATGGTTGTTTCCTCAGACAAAGAAAGGTGGCATATCTTTCAGAGTAGATGTTTGTTTTCTACTTTGTGGTGGCTATGCATCATCCAGTGTTTTCCCCTTCATATTGTGATATATCATCTTGTGTTTTGTGCTTGAGATGTTGTGAGAGAAGTGAGTGATGTTATGTAACATAAGCAGAGAATTATCTTCTTATGGTCTAAAAGTGACTGTTGGTTTGATAAAGCAGTTGACTAATTAGTAAATTACCCATTTTTGTTTAAAATACTTGCGCTGCAAAATGTAAATGAAAAAAATTTCTCCACTTGTCAGTATGAAAAATGACAATAGCAAAAATAATACATAGGACATCTGCTCTGATTTTTTTTAAATTTAAAATGCATTTAAGGCAGATGTTGCGGAATTTGAATGGAAATCGGAGTAGATAGAAGAACAAAGCATAGCTGTTTACCTTTTATGAAGTCCCATTTTCATGGCTAACATCGCTATCAGTATGTGACTCAGTGCGTGTATTTTTCCACTGTTTGTATCAGACTGAACTGAATGTTCTTAAAACTGCTGCTGTCAGGATGACATATAGTTTCAATATTAACAGAAATTATTGGTGTATCAGTATTTTGGGGTGTTTTCTGATTTTGTCTCCCTTTGCCTATCCTCTCTTTCCAGGAGAATACATCAAGACGTGGAGGCCGCGGTATTTTCTGTTGAAGAACGATGGCACCTTCATTGGCTACAAGGAAAGACCGCAGGATGTTGACCAGCGGGAATCACCTTTAAATAACTTCTCAGTAGCTCGTAAGTGTTTTCAGCTGCTCCCTTGTCCAGTTTGGAGGTTGATGTCTTCTTGTAACATAGCTGGTAAGCTGCATCAGTGACGTTCAGATCTGCTCAGAGCGATGTACCTAAACAGTAAGTCTGTTTATTTGACCTGATAAATGCTGCTGTGTTTCTCAGGAATGATTTGTGATGTAGTGGTTTGATGCTCTGCTTTTTCTTTTTTTCTTTTTTTTTTCAGTTTTCTAGTAATTTACCATTTCTGGTTATTGAATAAAATGGGTTTATTTGTTAATATTTAGTATGTATGTTACTCAGCAAATCACTTTAAAGTGAAAATTCACTCAGGTGTATGTACTTGGCAGGCAGGCACAGCCGAAGCATTTCTGCCACCAGATCTGGATTCCAGTGGCATTGACATAGGTCAGAGTTATTCAATTGTTAGCATAAGAGAATGCAGACTGAGCACAGGTTTTAATGAAACACGCTTGGGTTTTCTTAATTTTGAACACAAACCCACAGTTTTTCTGTCAAAGCAGACAAAAGGGTTTGGAAATAATAACATCTCCTAACCTCTACACTCTCTTCTGTGCAAACATTTCCGACTTTGCTCAGGTGCTGCAGCACAGGATGTGATAGAAGACACTGAAGATAATTTCCTTTTCTTGCTCATATTTTTAACATTACATTGTATACTTCCAGCTTTTATTTTCTCCTGTTCTTAATCTTTCCTGTCTCATGATTTGCCTGTGTCTCGTTCCACCACTTAAAAATAGATCATTGTGGCACCTGTTATTAACAATGATCTGTTCTGTGTTCTGGTGACTACTGAAAGCAAAGCTCTGCAGAGAGAAGGGTAGGAGCTTTCCCTCTCCATTACAGGGTAGCTCCAGATAACGGGGGGTTCATCTTTGTAGCTGATCATTAAGCAGGTATTTATTTTGGAACACCCTGCTCCTGGAAGAGGGCTGGGCAGCAATAGGAATTAATGGAAATGTTCATTATTTTTCCTCCAGTGGCAGCATATACCTGTTCTGAGTGATGATGGGAATAAATAATGGATATTCTGTTGCCTGGTGCCTCTGTGCAGGATGCCAAGAGTGCTTTGGGGCTTTTTGTCTCTTTTTAGAGAGAGAATTGTCATAGGGTTTTCATTTCAGTAACGACATGGTACTTTCCTCTTTAGACTGGTATCTTCTTACAGATCAAGAAGGTAAAGCAAAGCAGCAGAAAGCCATTAATCCATAAATGAATTCAGTACTTGGTCTACAGCCAGAGGCTTTTAACAAATGCACTTTCTGGAGGACACTTTCAGCCTCTTCCTGCTAACTGCATTACCTGGGCAGCTCAGTGCTAAGGAGTAAAAATGTGTGCATTGCCTTTTCTTTGTCCAAGTTGCCGTTAAAGTGGGTTAACTTAAACCAGTTTTCACAACAGGAATGTGGTGCTTTTTTGGCAGATTGAGCCCATCAGTCTCAGCATTTATAGATAAACAGGTTTGTTACCATGGCATCGGAGCATTGTTGGAGAAGAGGCAGTACATGCCTCTAGATGAGTTGTAGTCCCTGTAAGAGGCATCGTGGGCTGGCTGGTGGGTGGGAGCATGTTCCTAGCAGTGACTCTTGCCTGGTGAACCAGTGGCAGGGCAGGTCAGGAGGGCCTGGATGACTGGAGTGGGGCCTCCTTGCTAGAAGTCATTATTGTGGATCTGGGCCCACAGAAGCAGCTGTTTCCCCACCAGGATTTAATTTCTCGTGTTGGCAGTAGCAGACAATGCTGCCAGCACTTCTGTCCCTTCTGGGTGCCCTCCACACTTCCACAGATTCACAGAATATTCTGAGTTGGATGGGACCCACAAGGATCATCAAGTCCAACTCTTCAACTAAATGGCTGATATGGGGATGGAACCCACAAACCTGGTGTTGCTATCAGCAGGCTCTAATCAGATGAGCTAATCTCAGGGATCATTGTTTGGATGTATTTTGCACCACAGGCTTTCCCTTTGAACCTGCTTGCCTGATCCTTCCATTTAGGTTAACATGTCGAGTTAGCGTGAATGAATTTGAGCTGCCTCTGGAGGAAGGCTTAGGCCAGAGCACAGGCCTGTAGAAGCCTCCTGCCAGTGAAAGGTGAGGGAAATGTAGTTTAAATATTTAGTAAAAATTAATCCTTCTGTTCTCTTTTCCTCCAAGAGACCATGATAGCCTTGACTCTTTTTGTTAATTAGTGAACCAGATTTTTTTTTTAATGAGATGGCAGGCTGTCTCTCTGTCAGTCTGTTCTTTGGAAGTGGTCCCATGTTTCTGATTAAAATCTTTACTCTCTTCTGCTGTAAAATAATGTAGGCTTTTTTATTTTTGCAAGTAAAAGGAGAAATTTTTTAAAGGGAATTTTATTACTTGTAGTGTAAAATTCATTATTGAGTGATTTTGTCAGCCCATGAGAAGTAGGAAATACTCAATTCGTGAGAAGACCGTGACAAGATAACAACTAATGGTGACCTGTCTTTTCCCTTAATAGATATGAAGAAAGTATTAGCAATAAATAGTGTGTGATTTCCTTGAGCTTGACAGTCTCTTCTTATGCATTAGCCTTTTCCTTTTGGTCTGTGAGGGTTTTGATCATTCATTTTTGAAAACTTGTTTCTAAGGCCCTCTAGCTTAAGAGCGGCTTACAATTTATTTAAAATAACTTTTTATCCACCTAATTTTCCTTTTAAAATAGCTGTATATCAGTATTTGCTGTGTTTAAGGAGATTATTTTTTCTGGAATTTACCTATTGGTGATTTATTTAAAAAAAAAAAGGCAACAAACAAAAAACAAATCCAAAAGAACCCAAATTAACACTCCCAAAAGATGATGCCTTAGTGTTCAACAGATTTTTGAGTTTTATTTGTGTTTGTTTTCTGTACTTTACCACTAATAAGGCAGAAGGAATAAAAAAGTCTGTACCTAAGAATTGTGCTCCAGAGCCCCTGCAGATGAATAACCAATAGAGGCTGTGTTGTATCTGTGAGATAAGTAGCCTTCATACCGATTGTAATCTCGGATTATCATGTATGTCTCCCTATTAGGTTATAAACCTTTAAAACCATATAACTGAGAAAAGCAATATATTGTGAAAAACCACATGGAGAGAGAGGCTGTTCCTGTTAGAAAGAGATTATTTCTCCGGGCTGTCAAAAAGGAAGATGGACTGTGGTGGTTTTGTTGTACTGCTGAAAACATAATTGCTCAACAATACGAGAGCTCCTTTTGGGACAGGACTGTGTGTCTGCAGTCAAGCATTTATCAGAGGGCGTAGGATTGCCAGATTAGTGGTTGGATTTTTTTGTCTGCTGTTACTAAGAGCCACCTCTGTGCAGGTCCATAACTTGGTGCTCCTGGCCCCTCACTTTTGCTATGCTGAACCGTTCAGAGGTGAATCTATCCAGTGGTGCTAGCAGAAAACAAACACTTCAATGTAATATTCCTTTTGTCTTCCAAAAGTTTATTTCTTCATCATTATTTTTTCCTCATTTACCTTTTTTTTTCTGTTTTCTTTTTTGTTTTTCTCCATACACTTCCTTAAAGAAGCCAAAGCAGGAATAGGAAGGATTCTTCCTTGACATTATTGTTTTAAGTGTGATGTCATTATATAGGGAGCAGAGTTTGACACTTTCATCGAAAGTAATCTGCCTTTTAGCTTAAGTGCTGGGAAAGCAAATATTGTGACATTTTAGAAAGTCACTGGGATAATACTAAGTGTCTTTCAAATACAAAATGGTAATTTCCATTTGAATGCCTTGGTGTCTATTCCTGTTAGGAACAATTTCTCTGTCCTACTTACTTTAAAAGACCAAACACCAGGAAAGAATCAAGAGGTTCTTTAGAACAATTTAAATAATTTTTAACAGGCTGCTGTTTTTAGTACTTAATCTGTTGCAAATGGGGAATACTTATGTTGGCCTGTTTCACTGGAAAAACTTGCTCAAAGTGGGTAAACGACCCTTTGCCCCTATTTGAAATGTGAATGTTTTTATAGCAGAACCCCCAAACACGCTGCAAATCGACCTAATACTACACAGCATCTGTATCTACTCTGCTGGAGTGGTGTATGTTGCAGTATGTGGTTAGGGAAAGTGAATTTGGTGCTTCTCTAACTTCTCAACTACAGTGAAGAGCACACAGTTGGGTTTAAAAGTAAGAAAAGAACTACTGTTCATTTGTTCCATTGATAAAATCCGTGTGATTGTCATATATGGTGAGAAATAAGTGGTAGTTTCAAACTTTCTGCAACCTATGTGGTACAGCACTTTGGTAGAGCAATTTAAAAGTGAAGCCTTCTTGTATTTCTTGATATGTGCTGTTATGATTGAGCAGGGTAATTAGACAGCATATTGTTCACTAAACAGAACAATTCTGGGTGACATTTTTGAATTATAGTGGTTATTAACTGACAAATCTCTATTATTCATCTTGCCGTATGCCTTAAAGATTGCTGGATCAGCAAACTTAACAAATATCAATGGACAGTGCTAATTTAGGGGAAGAGTGACATTTATTGGTCCCTTTCTATGACAGGAAAAGCCTTGTGTGGTTTATCATGCTGAAATTAAGTGGTTAAATCTAGTGTTCATGGCTGGTTTAAATATCTATGCAGCTACTTCAGAATGTGAATCTAAAGTGTTTTAAAATCTAAGCAAAACCTCTCTGTTTATTTCTTCAAAGCGTTGTACTTCGGGATAAGCAGGGGAGAACAGCTCTGGATGAGGACAAGGTTAGGAAATAGCCCGATGTTGTTTTTCGAGTCTTCAGCCAGATTCAGTGTCTTAGGGCTGCATTGTGCAGGCTCCTGGAGGACAACCCCAGCCTTAATCTAATCACGTTAAGCAGATAAAAATGGGAGGCAGAACAAACAAACAACAAATAAAGAAGGGCAGTTAAACTGAGGTGGGCGGTCTGGGTGCAGGCGTGAGATCTTTTGAGCGGAACTTATCAGCACCAGGCTCATGGGGCTGTGCCAGCCCAGGCAGTTGTGTTTGGCTTTCCTTGTCGTTCTGGGAGAGGACAGAGGTGGCTGGGAGGCCGAATCCAGCGTGGCTGCGTCACTGTGTGGAAGTTGTTTAATCTGGGTGAATGAAGGAGTGCCGTTTATCACGCTAAAGCCTTTGCATGACTCATTAATAAACTTTCTCTTATCTAATTGGAGTGCTTTAGTAGGATGCAATATTACCACAGTGTGCTATTAAAGAAAAATTATATTTTCTTGTCATGAAAAATGCAGAGTTACTAATTGAAAAGCTTATAATTCCAGCAGCAAATGAGGCATAAAATATATTGCCAAAAATACGGCGCCCAAAAACACTGGCGGTAAATATTTTATCTTGATGCTAATTAAGAGCTTGAACTTAAAACTGAGCATTCTAAATTTGCACAATAATGAAATTAACCTAAAGGTACCAGTGTAGCCTTAGTAATGTGTGCTGTTATTCTGGTGGATTCTGTCTTCGACTTACACGTTGCTGATGGTGGAAGAGGTTCATAGCTCTAGCAGTAAACAGAAATTTCTTCTTGTCTTCATAGTGCCTTTTTATTTACTTCGATGTCGATTTAGAAACTGAAGAGCAAATAACAGCAAGCTTGTGTTTCATTAACTGCAAGGAAAAGAGTTTAATGCAAGAAAAAAACTCCTCCCACAATTATATTTTTTTCCTCTGCTCCCTTGGTTTCTTAGTTTGACTTTCCTTTAGCAGGAGGTGTTTAATGAATTAGCTTTTCTATTAATGTTTATCTAAAAAATGTGGTGGTTTGGCTCCTGTTGTTGTTTCATTGATTTTCTTTTGTTTTTCAGATCTGTTAGTAGAGCTAAAGTGTACCCTTTATCAGGTGCATTTACTGGCCCAAATTTGAAGGATAAATGCTTGTAACATCCTAAGAAGCTTAAAGTAGTAAATGTGATGTAAAAATTTTAAAAAATTACACTCAGCTCTCGAAAAACATTTTGATGAAGGAAGTGGTGGCTTTGCATGTAGCTGTACTTCTGTAGCCTTTTTAGGTTGTGCTTAAACCCTGGCAGTGATGGAAGCTGCTTGCTGTGTGTCCGTGCAGCATCCGACTGCAGCAGCTCTCCCTAAGGCTTTTGGAATGGGGTCTTCTCAGGGGGTGCCTTTGCAGTTTGATGTTCCCTCTAGTGTTTGAGGACTGGAAATGCCGAGTCTGATCTTCATCAGGTCGCTGCAAAATGATCAAATGCTCTCTCGCAACTCCCTGGTTGAGCCATGGGACAGGGTTTTATGTGGGAAAGTCAATTGGAGGGAATGTGGGGGCTCGACTGCAGTTTCAATGTATGTAATTGCTGCATTATCAAATGACTTTGGCCATGTGCTGTGCTCTGGATGACCTTTAGAGTATGGGACCTAAGTCTGAATGGCTTTTGTGTTATCACATCACATTTTTGCTTACCTCTATGGGCAGACCAAATGTGGAGCCTTTCAAAGCAGAATTTGATTTCGGAGCTGCTTAGATGGCTATCTCCCAAGCTATTTATTGGTTTCATCAACACAATAAATTGTCTCAAGTCTCCTAAAGAAGTACTTACAGAGATTTCTATGGCTGATTAATTGCAACAGTTTGCTAGATAAGAATAAAGACAAATGATTATTTAAACCTGCTTATGTACCATGACTCTTTCTTCCTTGATTGTGGTAGAGTGCCAGCTGATGAAGACAGAGCGACCTAAACCAAACACATTTATCATTAGATGCCTCCAGTGGACCACAGTAATTGAAAGAACATTTCATGTGGAGACTCCAGAGGAGCGGTATGTTTCATTCATATTTAATGCATAAACTCCTTGCAAAAGCAGATGCAAGTGTTCAGCATTAATAGCGAATCCTTTGCTAAAGCTCTTATTTATCAGATGATGTACGTCTGGACTGAAAAGTGACAAATAATTTTTGAGTGCCTCAGTTTTAGTGCGTTTTCCAAGTATAAAAGGTATTCTGAAGGGGGGTTTCAGAGAGTGGATTTTGAGCAGCGTTTGTAAATGAAGTATTGCTAGGTTGGGTATCCAAAATGGACAGGTGCAGGTGTGTACCAGCACAGAGGTAGTTATTTCTGGAATTGTAAGGTTCATTTCTCACTGGAAATGCTGTGGTAGTAAAATGAAGGGTTTCTGACCTGGGAGTTTCTGGAAGGATGAGCAGAAGTGAAATAGAGATTCAGGCAGAGCTGAATTTTATCAACATAGTGACCTTTTAAAATCTATTTAGACACCTTATTTCTAAAGAAAAAGTTGGTTGTATCATTGTTGATTGCTAATGTTTTATGCAAATTAGATAATAAAGGTGATCGTTATCTGCTGCAGGTGCAGATTTCTGTTTCATCCTTTAGGAAACAAAGCTAAGAGCTACATCCTGTGCTCTCATCATTGGAGAATTGATCTCTTACCTCCAGAGAGAACAATTTTCCAGCACAGCTATTACACAACTACCGAGTATTTAAATATTTACTTGCTCTTCAGAAACTGAATTTAAATTACTCCACTGTCATTGCCATAAGGGAGTGGGTATTTTAAAACCCTTGTCCTCCCTAGATACGATACTGGCACATGTTTATTTTGAAGACCAGTAAACTCTACCCAGTATTACTTCTTTCTTTCATAGCCTTTGCATGCAGTGATTAATTGCTTTTGATTCTGTTACAATGATCAGAAGAAGATTAAGTCAAATTAAAAGCAAAGAAAAATAAACTGGTCCTTGTTTCTTTTAGGAACTTCGTGGTCAGTGACCCTAAAGGGAGTGAATAGCAGTTTCCACTTGGGGGAAGATTGTATTTCAGTCTTGTTTTGTTCCCTCCTAGCCTATTAAGTCAGCTTTGTGACACTTCAGGGCTTGGAGTGTTAGTCACCTCTGTTGTGTACTCTTGAGACATAAAAGCTGAGGGTGAAATTCTCTTCTCCCAGAAATCAAAGATACTCACTTCAGGAGGGCCGAGATCTCAACCAAGTCAGTAACAAAAGAGATATGAAGGCTGTTATGCCTTTAGCTTTCTCTGTGCAGTTAAAACCAATGTTTGCATTTTTGAAAGAGATGGAGAGAGAAAAGTACAGAAGAAGTTTGTTTTGTAATCATTTTGAATATAAAAATATGACTAGTAAATAAGGGGATGTGTTTGTGATGGTAAGTGGTGTAGTCTGTCCTGGGAGTATAGGGAGAATGTTCAGAATGTTTGGCATTACCTTGCTGCCCCAGACAGGGCTGGATGAATAGGGCACAATTCAGGCAAAATCCAAAATAAAACATGCACAAGGCAGGAAAGACCTTAGGTGGTGCAGTTTCTGTTAGAAATTTGTGCTGGATACTTTTTCCCATGGACTTTGCTTCCACTGGGGAATGATCTGCCTCTTCCATCCATCACAAACTGAAACTCACATGTTCAGATATGATTTAAAAAAACCAAACAACTTCATAGGACCAGTGAAAAATTGGACATGGATAAGGATAGCATGGCTGCCCTGCAGATTGTGCAGAGTTGTTCAGCACTGGCTGCTGCTGATCCTGATGTAGTAGCAAAATATTTTACCTGGGATGTCTTTAGGAGATAACCATTGCCTAGAAAACACCAACTAAGCCACCACATCCTGTTCCCTACATATACAAAAGACAGTATACATGTTAAGTTCAGATAGTCCACTGGATGTGTCTCCAGCCTCTTGTGTGTGTATTAAAGCCTTTCTTGAGACCCTGGAAGCCCTTATGAGTTGTATTTTTTATGTTCAATAAATTTGCAGTGAAATCGAGTGAAGGCCAAGAACTTTCACTTCAGTAGCTTCCAAAGGTGTGAAATCTCCCAAAGGACACTGGAGTGGAAGTGGTCTCCATGGGAGTTGTAGGGGTCACTGTCAGAGCACCCATTGCTGAAACAGCTGTGGAAACTTTATCCTTCCCAAGATGAAATGTCACTGCTTTTGCTGACATTCTGCTAAAGTTTACACAGCAATTGCTGTACTGCTGTCATCATCTTTACAACAGAAGAATAACCTAAGTATCCTTGGCTTTAATACCTTCTCCAAGAACATCCCTTGCCACTAAAGCCACTAAAATTTGGGATACATGTGCAAAGAGGTGCCAGTGTCCCCAGGAGTTGGATGTGTGTTTCAGTGCATCATAGAAATGTAGAAGTCGTATTTAATTGCTTTGTGCTTCATGTAAGCCTTTTGGTTTTGGGAAGTCTATTTTGGTTATGTAAATCTCTGTATCACCAGGTCATATCTTGAGCTGTTGACTGAATGCCCATTAGAAATTCTGTTTTCTGAAAAGCTTTGTATTATTTCCAGACTGGGTTTCTAGTACAATGAATAAAGATACATGATTAAAAACGCAGTTTTACAGTGCTTGAAAATGCACATTATTCATTGTATCTTCCATTAATTCATCAGAGAGCATTAGTGACTCTGTATTCCTTGGTGATCTTTGCCATGGCAGATGGTAATCTAAAGCCACAAGTAATGAATATCTTTGCCTATATTTTGCCAGGGAAGAATGGACAAAAGCCATCCAAACAGTAGCAGACAGCCTCAAGAAACAAGAGGAAGAGATGATGGATTTTAGATCTGGCTCTCCCAGTGATAATTCAGGTGCTGAAGAAATGGAAGTTTCTATGACAAAGCCAAAACACAAAGTGGTAAGTGGGCATAGCAGGAATCACTGGTTTTTAGGTGTTCTCAAATACAGACAAGAAATAGCCATCAAGCTGTGTCTGTTCCCCTGACAATTACATGAATGGCTGTAGATGCAGCTTCTGGACAAAACAATTGTCTGAGCTGAGCAGAGCCTGTCTGGGTCTGCCAGAGTTCTGAGTTCACATGTCCTTGCTGGATGGCTTTCAAGGCCAGCTCAGGTCTGGGTTTGGTTTGCCTGTTTTCCTGTGTACACAGCCTGAAACCAAAGCTCCTGCTGGACCATGTGACTCTGTAAACTCTTTGCAGGCTGGTGCAAAGGTATTCCGGTGGATTTGCAGGATTTAGGGTGGGTCCAGTGGATTTAATTGCTCTGGATTAAGGGTTTAGGCTAACTCCAGCCAGCCGCTACAGTGTCTGTCCGTAGTGCTCCTACAACTTGGGGGAATTTTTGGCATTAGGCACTACATAGTCTGAATGCACAGGGCCAGGTCAGTAATGGACTTCCGTGACATGAGTATGTGCAAGAGGAGATATTTGACCTCTTGAGCCTTTTAAGGCATCTGTCATCAACTTCCCTTCATTTCTTTCTACCCCCTTGTGTTCTTCTGTTTGTATTTCTGTTTTCCAAAGTGTTCCTACCTGTTCCTGCAAGAGGGAATTGATGGAACCTTTTCCCATGCAAATACCTTGTCTGTGGATTTTAGGTGGGCACTTCCTTGTGCCCTCATCTCACCATTGCCATCCTCACCTGCTTTCATAGGTTTGTTTCAGTTTTGGGAAAACTGATAAAGTTTTTCGATTAAAAAACAGCCATTGACCAGTGTCTTCATTAAGCTTGTGTGTTGACCTTGTGTCATATCAGTGCTTTCAGAGTGATGTGAGTGGCTACTTTCATGCCACTCTGAGTTAGAGCTGCCAGTAGGCTTCTGGGTCTCTGGCTGAACAGATCCTGCTTTTGCTGAGCAGTTCTTCATAGAAATGCAAGAACCACCTCATTCATCTAACGGATACATTCTTCTGAAACAGTGACTGTCTCTTCCTGGACATGTTAGTGAGGATAACCAAAATGATTACTGAGGTCCTGGCACCAACTGCATTGAGCAATTTAGCAGAAAATCTCCTCAGACAGCTCTAGGAAAGAATATGGAAAAGTTTGCTGTAGGGGACTTAAAAAAAATCTTAAAATTTTTCTCCAGACAAGGAGAAACAGACAAGGCTGCAGCAGCCTTTCTGTATAAGTCCTCTTGTTGGCCATGGTCACTGATTTGATGGTACAGAGTCTCTGCTCAGCCTCCAACACATTCTATTCCTCCAATGCTTTTCCTCAGGGTGAAATAAAAGAGTGAATGGCTGATCTGGGAGGCAGTGTCAGGGAGTGGAAAGATTTGATGTGTTGCAACATTTTGGGATGCGTGCGTGTGGGGGAAGGGGCAGGTCAGGCCTTGCCCTGGTGAGGCAGTGAACTGTCCCACACCTCCCTAGAGCCTGTATCCCAGCCTGGCAGGGCTGCCACTCACTGGCACACCAGAGGNCCCCCCACCGGCACACCAGAGGCAGTGCTCCACTCTCCCCTAACCCAGCTCCCGAGTGGCCAAATGACCACAAGCCCCACCTGGGGGAAAGGGCCATGGAGGCCAAGGGGTGTTTAAGGCCGAGATCATCACGAGATCATCATCTTGTCTGGACCCTACCTCTTCTTGCAGTTTCCATCTGAACATGGCTGGAACCCAGGAGATGGTAGCTGTATGTGTGCTTTTCTAGATCTTTTCTGTCTTTCTTTTTCTTCTAATTGCCTCTTGTTGGAATATTTTTAATAAGATCAGAAGGGCTTAAAGTTCGTAAGTTGAATGGTCCAAGTTAATACTGTGAGAAGTGTTTTGTGTTGATTGGATGTTATAATAAACCTTTAGCCAAAGTTGTCTGATTTTCTAAAGTTTGCCAGTAAACGTTCTGTGTTCTTTTGACCTCATGAGAGTATCTGGTTGGTATTTCTCCCGTGCATCCAACTCAGAATAAGGAGAATAATAAGGAGAAGGTAGTTTTCTGATGTTCAGCGGCAAAAAGGTTATCGAATCCTGGATACAGAAGCCTAATCTGAATTTGCTCTCCACCTGCAGAGTTGTTGGAAGTTTATAAAGCTTGATCAGACCCAGACAGAGAGATGTGGTCTGAGAAAAACTGTCAAAAACAGCAGGTACTTGCAGAGAATTTTGGAACTTTGTCAAAAGAAGGGAAAAAAACCCAACCTGGTAAGGGTTCCACATCGGAGTCTTTAATGACTGCCCAGAAAGAGAAGCACGTGTCTGGAGAAAGAACTGGAGAACGAGCTGATGAAGTTGCAAATTGCCTTGGAGGCTGAAACAATAGCTCGCCTCAGGGCGGAGTGAGAATTAACAGCCCAAAAGCAACTAGCAACAAACCTGAGAAACCTGTTAAACAACTTTGTGGGGAGCCAAAGACCTTTAGAGTTGCAAATTAACACCATTGAAGGAGGTGTGGAGGATGAACCAGGGTCTTCCAGCCTAGTGGAGGAGTTAGGCCTCCCTGAGCATGATGCCAACCCCTCAGCTCTTGGGAGGAGTTTGATGCAGCAAAGCCAAACCCTTCCCCAAACCACAAACTCTGCCCATCGGTAAAAAAGTAGGAGGTGGGACTCCCTGAGCATGATGTCACTGATGTCACCTCCCTCCACTCCTTGGAGGAAGGGTTTGAGTCAGCAAAGCCAACTCCCACTGCTCCTCACCCCAAGCCCTGCTATCCAGAGGCAGAACCAGTTGTGGTGATATCACACTGCAACAGATTTGGTTAATTTGCAAGGGAAAATTAGCAGTTGTCCTAAAGTAAATAATACTGAAAATGTTTTGAAATTTTCAGTAATGGGGAGTGAAATAAAGCTTTCTGAGGAGGGAGCAACCTATTGTGTGAAAAGTTTAAACCTGTTGGAGGGGGAAAATCTCATCCCTTTCCCTACTCCAACATGTGATAAAATTACTGGGAGAGCGTGGGAGCCAGTGGGCTTCCAACCAGTGCATGGGAAACAGCTGGTGCCCTGTCAGCCTTCTCCCATGTTACTGTTATTTATTGCAAAATTTAAGGATTGAGATGGAGACAAAAAGCTCTCTGCACCAACTCCAAAAAGTGAGCTGGGAGAGGGTGGTGAATTCAAATACTTTCAAAAGTTCAGTGGAAATAAATGGAAATTCAGTTTCCCTGTATTTGCAGTGAAGCTTTGCAAACTCCTCCTACCCTGCCTCTTCCTGGCGGCAGTGGGTATTGAGCCTTGCCTGCCACTAGAGACCAGAGGCAGAACTGCTGCAGAATTCATAACCTTTTGGGAAAAAATACTTTTGTCATTGTTCAAGTTTGTTGTTTTAGTCTTGCTGAATGTTCAAGTATATCCTGATCAGCCAGAAGGCTGGGTGTATGTCAGGAAGTGGAATAAAGAGCTGCTTTATCAGAAGTGGAAAGGACTTCTGAGTGTACACACATCTGTGAGATCTGCAGCTGGAGACATCTAAATTATATGAATAAAGTCAGCTCTGGACAAAGAGAAACACGGAAGGACCGTATTGGACAATACAGTAAACAGTTAATTCATTGCAGATAAAGCTGCAATGAAATCTGAAATCTCAAATGAAATACATGAAATGGTTTATCATTTTGTATTTTCAGAACAGTGTCCCCAGTATGCCAGCACAGTTGTTTGCTCCAGGATTAGTTGACCATCCTAGCAGGACCTTTTACCTAATGATTATAGTAGCAAGTATGGTTTCAAAGGGGTAAGTGAGCAAGAAAGAAAAGACAGCAGTGTCCTTTTCCCTAAGGACCACTCTAACATCACACACATAAATTTACATTATTGGCTGGCTTATGGACTGGAGTCCAAATTTGCGAAATTGGATGTAACAGAATATGTAGATCCAACGGAAACCATTTTGTCTAAAATGAAAAGGTCTCAGAAGGATGGCTTGCTACTCTAACTCAGGTTTGCCTACATGGTGCTAAGAATGCTCATCAGTATTGTTAAGGTACTAGATAAGTTTCATTAGTGATGGTTACATTTTTGATGTGTTCAAGTTTATTTTCACAGACTGTTAATTATTCAGTGAAACTTCCTATGGCAGAGAACACAAAAGATTGCCAAGTGGATGCTTCCTCTTTTTGAACTAGGTCTGAGTGGGACTAAGTTTTCTCCTAGAAGTGTTCCAGGAGAGGATGAAGTGGTGACAGGACACAGGAGTTGCTGTCCTTCACTGCACCAAGTGTTTACATGTTTTTATCTTAAAAGGTTTAAAGATATTTATGTTCATTTATGTTTATATAAGTTTGTTGCCTGCAATATTTTGAGATATTTATATTTTCTCTTGTCGCCAGAGTGAATGGAAAAGATTCCTCCCTCTAAGTGAGTTTTGGGAGCTCAGACGTAGGATTTCGTATGATGATGGAAACAAATTTGTGTACCCCTTCCTGTCTTCTCAGTGCAGAGTATAAAATTACTGTATTGAGGGAAGCATGTGTAGTAATGGAAAACGATGTGTGAACCATGATTGTGCAGAAGAAGGGGATATTGAACTGTTGGTGGCCCTGGAAGGAAGGAGAAAAGGGGCTGATGATGGAGATGAAATGGAGCTAGGAAGTTCCAGCGGTAGATGAAGAAGGCATAAGTGATTAAGAGAAAAAAGATTTGGGGTTTGAGAAATGCTGAAGGGTTTTTAAAGTTGGAAAGTATTTGGTCCACACTCAGGACCCTGACTAAAATGATGTGCTAAGGAGGTTGGAATGACTGAGTGTTGTTACATATTTGACCCCACTCTTGAGGCGATTCAGGCTAGGTAGTAGAAGTTTACTGAATGTTGTTTCCGATGGTGCCCACTGACCTCTTTCCATGGGTACAGGTTCTGGTAATCCCCCTGAAACCTGCTTGGTGGGAGGGATAAGAGTGGCAGTTTGGGACATGCATATTTGTTTAGGTTGTGCTGATACCTGGACCAGTAAGAGAATGGACTCCAGAAGGCAAAGCAGCCTAGCTGTTGATGCAGAGCTTAACAAGGAGTGTGATGTATTGCACTATCAATAAGCTGTAGAGAATCCTAAATTGAACTCGCCAAGCTCTTTTGGAGTCCAGCTTACCAGTCCAACAACTTTCAAACGTAATGGTATAAAATTGTCTAACGTTCAAGAATGCCAAACCTCACAGAAGAGGAATGCTGTCTCAGGGAACACACAGGAAATCACAGACCAAATTGCTGGAATCTTCAGGCACTGCAGCTGAAAGAATGGTTCATGAACTCTTCCCCTGGATCCTGATTTGAATCACACCTTGCCTGCAGTTCTAGAGACTCAGGGAGTGGGGAGTGATGAACTGCACGGGAGGATATTAACTAGACTTATGCTTTGGTTCTTCGAATAGCAATTGCTAGTTATATGAGTTCAAGTGTACTTTCCTGTTCTTTCCTTTCTGCTCTGTCTACTAGATTAGACTGTGAGAGGAAAGGTACCATTATTGTGGTCCTGGTCAGTATCTTGAGCCACACGGTGGTTGTCAGAGCCTGCAAAGATTTGATGTGTTGCAACATTTTGGGATGCGTGCGTGTGGGGGAAGGGGCAGGTCAGGCCTTGCCCTGGTGAGGTAGTGAACTGTCCCACACCTTCCTAGAGCCTGTATCCCAGCCTGGCAGGGCTGCCACTCACTGGCACACCAGAGGCAGTGCTCCACTCTCCCCTAACCCAGCTCCCGAGTGGCCAAATGACCACAAGCCCCACCTGGGGGAAAGGGCCATGGAGGCCAAGGGGTGTTTAAGGCCGAACACGAGATCATCATCTTGTCTGAACCCTGCCTCTTCTTGGAGTTTCCATTTGAACATGGCTGGAACCCAGGAGATGGTAGCTGTATGTGTGCTTTTCTATATCTTTTCTGTCTTTCTTTTTCTTTTAATTGTCTCTTGTTGGAATATTTTTAATAACTTTAGATCGAAAGGGCTTAAAGTGTGCTAAGTTGCATGGCCCAGGTTAATGCTGTGAGAAGTGTTTTGTGTTGATTGGATGTTATAATAAACCTTTAGCCAAAGTTGTCTGATTTTCTAAAGTTTGCCAGTAAACGTTCTGTGTTCTTTTGACCTCATGAGAGTATCTGGTTGGTATTTCTCCCATGTGTCCAACTCAGAGTATATGAACCACTGTAAAGCCCTTTCAAAAGTCCTGTTGAGTGAGTAGATAGAGGCCTTACAGGCAGTCATTTTGTCTCTGGTTTTTGGTGCTGTTCAATGAAGCACAAGAAAACTGGTCTCCTAGAGAGGTGGGGAACATCACAAAAAAGGTGTGGGTTTAATCCATGCAATCAGAGCAGCGTGTGCCTTTTAATGAATGTCTGCACTGACAAAGAGGTGAGAATGGCTGTGGATTAATATGTTGAGTGTTACTTGCACAGTTGAGAGTTGAGTCATGCAAAAGAGCGTTCATTTAATTGAAAGCTTACGGTTTTCTGTAGTTTGATTGACTATCTTTGGGAGTGCACTGGCATTCATTTTTGTGGAAGAATAATTTCTGCTTCTGAATTCTGCTAAACAAAAGGATTAAAGAACCACATGTGCGACATATGCATTGCATTCTCACATGAATGAGAAATTCTGGTCTGAGAATAATATACTTCTTGTTAGATCTTGTAATTCAGTTCTTCTTTATCTGTATCGTTAACAGACCATGAATGAGTTTGAATACCTTAAACTACTGGGAAAAGGCACTTTTGGAAAGGTCATTTTAGTTAAAGAAAAAGCAACTGGACGGTATTACGCTATGAAAATTCTGAAGAAGGAAGTTATTGTAGCAAAGGTGAGTAGATGGGAAGCTTGGGGACATGGTTCACCCTTGATACAGCCTTTGGCAAAGTCATGGGAAGGATTCTCTTGTGTAAATAATTGCTCTGTTAGTGTTGGAAATGGACCTCTGATCTGGGGAATCACTTTGCTGATTTCCTTGTGCTTGTGTTTCAGGATGAAGTAGCACACACGCTGACAGAAAACCGAGTTTTACAGAACTCTCGGCACCCGTTCCTAACAGTAAGCATTTCTGCCTCTGCTCAGTGTAACTTGACATTACAACCATCTAAGCTTTGCTTATTTTTTATTACTTACATAATGCATCTGAGATCTGTTTTCAGAGCGGCTGTGTATTTTTGTACCCTTCCATTTCTGAGATGCACAAATTAAAATACTTTTTAAAGTTTTCTGATTCTTGCAGAGCAGGTCCTTAGCATCTCTTGAAGACAGTGTTTCAGGGTGTGGTTTGACTTCAGGGCTCACCCATTTCATGACTTGCTATCTCTGAGAGAAGTATCTGCCTTCCTTGTCCTTCAAATGTTTGGTCTTGTCTTTGTAGCAGAGATCAGGGTGACCCTGATCCTGTGACAAACAAATTCAGGAAGATATAGTGGGGGGGAAAACTCTTCAATTTTGTCTTTGTTGTTTTTTTAAGCTCCCAGAAACAGCTCACTGTGAAATCAGAGCACTTGTAATGCCAGCCGAAGGATAGTGGTGTGAGCACGTGGAATGTGGAAGGGAAGATCAGGACTGTTCTTTATCTGCCACTTTCCTTTTGGATTGTAAAGTCAAACCATACTCTGACTTTAGACCTCCAGTGCCAGCAGTCTCTCTGGTTTGAGTTCAGATACCCAAGTTCCATCTCAAGATTTTGTTTCTAATATTTATTATAAGTTGTCCCTGAATTGTTTACAACTGCTTAAAGCCTCCTAGAGACTGTAGGATCCTGGTTGTTTCCTTTGGCCAGGTACAAGGGCTTAGCTGGAATTCAGACCTTTTAAGCATGACCTCTGGAAGTAAATATTGCCTGTATTGAGTATAATCAATAATGTTGACATGTCTAAAACCTGGTCCTTCATTTTTCTGGAAAATATATGACTGGTTTAAAAGTGTCACCCCTTGTAATGAAAACAACAATATCATATGCAGTATTTTCTTTTTAATGCTTTTATAAGCGCCAATATCCAGAACAAGGGCTGTCCTGAGAAGTTAGCTACAATACTGGGTTTAGCTTGGATACTAGGAAAAAATTCTTCCCAGAGGATGTTTGGGCCCTGGAATAGGCTCCCCAGGGAAGTGGTCACAGCACCAACTTGACGTAGTTCAAGAAGAATTTGGACAATGCTCTGAGCCCCACGGTGGGATTCTTGGGGTGGTCCTTTGCAGGGCCAGGAGTTGAACTTGATCCTTTTGAGTCCCTTCCAGCTCAGCATATTCTGTGATGAAGAATCTTCATACTATGGGAAACAAGTTGATGTTACTCTTGTCATGGGAATACATGTGACAGGACTATACACAGGCACCTTGTGACTCTCCATCACAGCCTCCATCCAGTCTGTTTTTGTGAATTGCTCACAAATTGGTATTGACAACGTTGGCCAATCCCCTGGCAGGCTGTCAGCAGGGAGCAGTTGCAGGCAGCAGGGCAGAGGCCAGGGGGCTGGAGTGTGAAAATGCATATGTGTTCCATGTAAGAGGTCTTGTAGGCAGTGTGGTGGAACCTTGTGCTCGAGGTTTGGTTGTGGCCTGAGGAGGAAACTTCGCAGTCACTGTTGGTACATTTTGAGTCTCTGTTAATGGGGCAGGGCTTTTTCTGCAGCATTTTAGATGATGATAGCTTCTGCAAGGGATTTGTTTAATGTTTTATGAAATTTATTTAATGAAATAAGTCCTCAGCTGCAATAGGAAACTATAAGTATTATATAAGATTTAAGGATGGAAAGTTCACTAAAACAGAACATTTCATGTCTGCTTCTGAAAATCTATTAAAAATGCTTTTCTAACTGTCACTGTGATCTAAGTTTTGGTTTAAATCTGTTACAGGCTTTAAAGTATTCCTTTCAGACACATGATCGCTTGTGTTTTGTTATGGAGTATGCTAATGGAGGGGAGGTAAGGGAAATACAATAATATTTAATACTTTAGGATTTTCTTGTTCTACTACTAATTCTGCTTGACATTATTTAGCTAAGGTCCATTTTTGAAATTCTAATTAATCCAAGTTGTCCCAGTTAAACAGATCTGTTTGCAGGTTTAACTAACATTAAGAATCCAGACTCTTAATTTTTTTCAACTCCATTTTTAGAACACAGAGGTTTTGGGCATAGGCTCATATTTTACATGAGAGCAATATATTGTAATCTGACATTTAGAAGTTCAAGAAGGTGAGGTTGCTTTCTAGTTGCTCTCCAGACAAGTTTTAGCACTTTTAAATTAATATTGTGAGTATACTTGGAGGGAGAACTAGAAACTGCTAACTGCTATTACAGTCAAGAAGGAAAAGCTGGAATATTAACATTTCTCTAAATCACACATTAGGCTGTAGTTTTAATATGTAATGGTAGTTCAGTCAAAAATAGTTTTATAATTTTCTGAACCTATAAGACTGTAGTACAAGAATTGGCTATCAGTGTGCATCTGTGAATATGAGATGTAATTATCTAATTATTTAATTTATGATGCTTTTAAACACATTTGGGAACACAGCTGGGTGAGGATGGGAAGGGGTTTTCTCAGAGATAATAGCACCTTCCAGGCAGGATGACCTGTGAAGTGCAAGACATAATTCAGAAACATCTAAAGTTAACAAATTATTTTTCTTGTAGTTGTTTTTCCATCTGTCAAGAGAGCGTGTCTTCTCTGAAGACCGAGCTCGGTTTTATGGGGCTGAGATTGTTTCAGCGCTGGATTACCTGCATTCAGAGAAGAATGTGGTTTATAGAGATTTGAAGGTATGTAGAAAAGTCATTTTACAGGTTTTGGGGTTTGACATTTTGTTTGTTGTTGAAAAAAGCAAATGATCCTGAACTATTAAGAAATCCTTTCCTGACTGAACTGTATCCAAACTGTTGTTGCAGCTGTTGGGCTGGACTTTACAGGATGTCTAAACCCTTTGATAGTCCAAGAGGCTGCATAAGGCATTTATTGTGACTCTGGCAGCATTTCAGAGAACATCAAGGGTTACTGGGCTATTTCACTTGCCTGCTTGTTCTGAGAGAAACCTTGCTGGTGCTTCTGCATGGTGGAACATAATCCTGGTTTTACTAGACATGCAAATTCACACTGTGTGGATGTTGTACTTCCTTGCAGTTTGCTCACATAATTTTCAAAGTACCTGTTTGCAGGCAGAAAGTTGCCTAAGCTTCAAGTTACTCATTTGTTTGGTGAGGAGAGAAGGGGAAAAAAGCCCCGACCAAACAAGATGTCTCAGGGTGGGCAAACTTAGGAAATTTTTGAGGAAAATGCAATAATAGCATTTTCTTTCTTCCTGAGAAGAGTTTTCAGGACAGGATGAAGGGATACTGGTAGTTTATTTAGGGGCAATATAAGATGAAGCATGTTCTGTAATGTTTTCAGACTACATCAAAGTAATTTTTGGATCCGTGCTGGGATTTTGTCTCCTGTATCACCGTGATTTCCTCTGTAATGCACTTCATTGATGCACTGAGGGAACTGTCCTTATACCTGGGTGACTTCCTCAAAAATTAGAGGTTCGGGGTGACATGAATACCATGTGCTGAGTTATTTCTCTTTTATTTGTTATTACTTATGAGTACAGATTATTTCATAAAATCAGAATAAAAGATGGGATAAAGTTGTGTGAGGGGGAATACTTAATATGCTTTCAAAAGAACTGGTGTTCTATTTATGATAATATTGTGGAAGCATAAATACAGAGTTTATGCTCTGTGTTCTTTCTGTATATATGGTCAGTTACCCCAAGGCTACAAATTAGTTACTTAATGTTCCCTGAAGAACTGAGGAAAATGTTACAAATGTATATTTACATTTGTGCTCTGGCAACTACTGTGGGTCTGACCCCAGTGAGAATGAGGTTGAAAACTGATCTGCAAAATTCATGTCTTTGATTATCCTGCTCAGGACCAGTGTATGTTATAGGTAATCATGTCTTTTAATTTGGCTTTTCTTCCCAGCTGGAAAATCTTATGCTGGATAAAGATGGACACATCAAAATAACAGACTTTGGACTATGTAAAGAAGGCATCAAAGATGGAGCAACAATGAAGACTTTCTGTGGTACTCCAGAGTATCTTGCACCAGAGGTATGTTTATGTTGGCAGTTGTGTTAAATTGCCTTCTTACGTGCCTTCCATGGTAGCAGTAGGAGTACAGAATAATTCCTGTGCCGTGATGTGCTCATGCACTAACTGCTGTTACATAATTACACATACTGAGACTCCTTTATTCATCATGATCTGGAACACATCTTTAGCATAATGATATGTGATAATTTTTTGGCGGGGTAGTATCTTCCACTTGAGGGAATATGTACATTTTACTGGAACAGTGCTTGTTTTTTGTATCAGATACATAATTAAAAAAACCCCCAACCTTTTAATCACTTCAAATATTACATGATAGATTACTTGATTACCTGTTTTGCCGCTTGCTATATGTCGTCCTATTTAAAAGCTGTCAATAGAACTTCACTTAAAAAGTAAAAGTACTGTCCAATTCTTTCACCATTTGAGGACAGTAAAAGGTGACATGTTTTCAGAAACAGGACAGTCCAAACTTCTTCTGTAGTATTTAGCATGGTGTGCATTAAAAATGCTGACTGTTCGATGACTATAAAAGCACAAGATACTTCTCAGTGTTGATTTGAACAGGGGAAGTAAATCCAGGCAGGGGATCTCAGTCCCTAAACAGTATGTTCTGGGGACTTTTTTTTTTGTGCAAATATTTTTTTTTTCTTTTCAAGTGCAGAATGCAAGTGTGTGTTTGCAGGTTTGCTCCTGGGAACACTGTATGCAACATGGGTGGTGTTAGAGCTGGGAGTGAGTTAGGGGCAGATTGAAAGTGAGCTTAGGTTGTGGGGGGTAGGCGTACGCTCGGTGCTCCGCGGGCAGACGCTGCTTTCTCTGCCCACGCTCTGATCTGTCTGGAAGCAGATTTCTGGATTCATAGGGCACAGAGCCCGAGTGGTGTGCCTTGCACAGGGGCTGCTTCCCTTGCAGTGGGACTTTGCTTCCTGTGGCATTTACATTTCCATCCTGCTTGGAGCACAGGCAGAAGCAGGTCTTGGGCTGCCTGCAGGCTATGGATTGTTGGCTCAGCTTTCCTCTGAGTTGGAGACTTGAGCATTGCAAACCTGCCTTGAACTGAGCTATGCAGAAGTACAAAGTATGGGAAACCAGCGTGGAGGAGGAATATTTCTTCTGAGAGCTGATGTCTTTGCCGATCAGCGCTTTTGTGCTCTGTGCTTGCATGGTGGTGGCAGCATGCTCTTGGGTTTTGTTTGGTTTTTGGGTTTTTTTTTTAAACTCCCAGCTGCTTTCAAGGGCCTCCAGTCTTTTGTAATAATGAAGAGCATGGGCACCTGTCGAAGTAGCTTGCAGCAAAGAGGCGGAGCCAGTGTCATGATGACTGCCAGCTTTTCCATGGATCACCAGAAGTCTTCAGTGAATCTAAATTGGGGTCCATGCACCACAATTTGAGATTTACTGATGCAGAGAGTAATTAGCAGCATGACGGAGTGTTTATTATTCACAAACATGGCTTTTATTTTAGCTTCCCTCTTAAAATCAATTGCTGAACTTCAGTTTCTCATCAAGGATTTTATGAGGAGGCTAAATATATTTATTGTTTTGGTTTTTCCTAACTTGGAATGTGGGGATTCCCTGTGCAGGCAGTTGTGTTGTTCTTCCTGTTCTGTTATTTGCTATTATTTTTTCTTTTTAATATTTATGATGAGTTGGCTCATCAAAAAACCCTGAAGGACAAATCCTTTTGATTAACTCATTTCTCTCTCTTACTTGCAAATCCCATCTGTGAGTTGGAGTGTTAAATTCTGGAGGCTTTTGTCATCTGGTTGATAGCATGCAAAAAATCTGGAAATTGTGTGCGAGCAATATTCCATGTGTTTAAGGTCATACATCCTTAAAAGCAAGGGTGTTGACGCTCCTGTCTGTATTTGTAACTTGAGTCGAGCACAGCAGCGTGTCTGTACAGTTGTTGCATCGTTGTTTTTAGGTTCATACTGGAATCTCATGCATGGATGACAGTGACTGAACCATGTCAACTTTGATGTGTCAGATGCATCAATGGCTGTGATGTTTACAGCTGTTCTGCCTTCTCTTTCAAATTCCATTGCACAACAGTCTAGAGCTGCTTGTTAGGAAGTGATGATCCCTTAATTTAAGTGAAATGACCTTGTTACTTTACTGCTCTCCAGCTATCCAGTGTGTTTCAATAAATCCTGGATGAGTGCAATATCTTTTTTTTACGGTGTATTTTTGATACTCACGACATTGCTTTCTTCTATGCAGTCACTAATATGAGAGTGTTCTCATTGTGGTAAAGAACTTTGAAGAAAAAAGCATTTTATGTTCTGTTTAAAATTAATGAAGGTGAAGGAAGTTAGTGATCTAGCTTATAATACAGAGTATTAATACACTTTTTAAAGTAACATCTGAAGTGTTTACTGCATTTCGAAAGCACCTGTACCATTAACTATGTGCACAACAAAGGGCCTCTGTGGTTTTCTTTTTCTTTCAGTCTCTCCTATTGCATCTCTTTCAGCAGTTTAAAAAACAAAAATACAAATTGGAGGCTATGCGAGTGTTTTATTTTAGGTAAGCCAAGCGTAGGGGAGTGTGAACAGGAAGCGCTCGTTGAGCAGGGTGACTCAGAGCGGGAACTGCATTGTCACACAATCTCCGTGAGCCGAGGGCTGCCATGCCTCGGGAAGGACGGGGCCAGCTCCTGGAATCCAGTCCGGCCGGCAGCTGTGCCGGCCCTGTATGTGGAGGGGCAGCTGCACAGCCAGCTGTCGTTTGGTGTGAATCATACGGCCGGGGATGCTGTAAATAGACCAACGTGGGGTAATCTAATACCTGGCAGCCTTTTGATTTTTACTGGAGGCCTTCCCCTCGTTCTGATAATTATGGGGAATAATTAATGAATAAAGAGAGGCAGAGTGCAAACAGTTGTTACATGAAGTGCCTCAATCCTTCTTTTTTATGTGCAGAAAACCTTTATAGAAAGATTTGTGAGAGACTAAGGTCTTGCTTTTGTTAAACTTACACCGACTTTGGCTCTTTCACCTTTTTAATTTTGAGTGTTAAGTATTTTGCATTGCAGGAATGTAAAGCTCACACAAACACTGTGCAGCAAGAAAACAGGATGGTGGTGCAATTGTGGTTTGTGCTCTTAGCAAGAGTAAGCAGCTCAGTGCAGACTCGTGCAAGAAGTAAAGAGGACAACTAAAACCTGAGGACAGGATCTGGAACATGAGATGTTGGTGTCAGCTACAGACAACTGCATAGGAGACACAAAGTCTAGAGAAGTCCTTGTACCATCCAGTGCACAAGCCACAAAACTCTCCCTGCTCCCTTCAGCAGCCCACTGTGCAGATGATCAGAAATGCACTGTGGCAGGGCTTCTCAGGAGTAAGCAGAGAGGTGGAGAGCACTGCTGGGCTCCCGAGGCCCTCCACCAGCCACTGCTTTGCTAGGTAGAAGTGCCGGGGGAAGGGAAGAGTGAACTGTGCTGGGCTCCTTTTGCTGTGAGACCTGGCAGAAATCCACCCCACTGACTGTTCCTATGTTTGCAGCCCTCTAAGCAGAGGCAGGAGTGCCTTTGGAGCGGGGCAAAGGGTTGGAGGGGAAACATTTCCAGACAATTTGGCTGCTGTTTTACAGCCTTACAGCCGGTCAGATGTTAGTGATTTCTCTGGCTCTGGCTCTTAGTGTTTTTTTATGTAGGTTAGTCATTGAGTACTTGCGGGTGGTCTTTTAGGATTTGCAGAGCCACCCCTTTGGCATGCAGGTTGATAAGAAGATGGTGGAAGTGTTTGTCTTTTCTGTCACTTGTGACGGAACAGGTTGATGGTCTTTTCTCCCTATACTGGCTCCTTGGTGGGTTGGGATTTTTCTAAAAACTTGGATCCTGTTTGGAACAGTTTGTGATGAATAAGTGAGAGTTTAACAGCTGGTACTGTAATATGAGAACAGTTCTTGGCCTTTGGACTTTAAAAGGTTGTGCTTATCACGACCATAATGTGAGGGAGGGTGGGAAAAGGAAGACAAGGAAGCTGCTGTAACATACCTGCTGCCTCCTTTTCCCCCACTGCTCACCTAGGATGGTGAGCATGGATGCCAGTTCTTTTCACATTGTTCTTCTGCAAATACTCTGCTGGTAGATTTGGCTGTATTGTGAAAGATGGACTAGCTGGGGTAAATTTTGCTTCTTGAGTTCTGTGGGTCATACCTGGTTTGGGAGTATCTTCTAAAGCCTTTTCCTTACATTCTGCAGGTTCTGGAGGATAATGACTATGGCCGTGCAGTGGACTGGTGGGGTTTAGGAGTTGTGATGTATGAAATGATGTGTGGCCGGCTCCCTTTCTACAATCAGGACCATGAAAAGCTTTTTGAACTCATCCTTATGGAGGAGATCCGATTTCCACGCACATTGTCACCTGAAGCAAAATCTCTCTTGTCAGGTTTGCTGAAGAAAGATCCTAAGCAAAGGTGAGGCTGTTGCTTAATAGTTGCACTTTTTTAACGTGTTTGAGACAAAATTGTAATTTAATTTTTAATCTATTCAAAATAATTATCCAACAAGCTGCAGCAAGTGGATCTACTAATTTATTTTTTAACTTTTTATGTGAACTGACAGCGTAAATAGCAATATGAAGCAGCTTTGGTGCTGAATTTCAGAGTATGATGGCTGCCATTAAAGCAAAACTATAGCCTGGGAAAAAGCAAGTTAACCCTGCCTTTGGCCATAATGATTCCAGTGGCTGCTGTGAGTTATAAGGTGCTCTACACCACATGCTTTTACCTTCTGTCACAGTCGAGACTGCTGTCCCTTTCCTGAATTTTTGTCTAAATCTGTGCCAGTGATTTAGCATCCTGCTTTGGACAGTAGGTGGTGATGTTTGTACCATATTTGTGGTGGAGTTTATACCATGCTCAGTCGACTTTTCCTATTTCCTCCTTTTATTTTTGTTTTTCTTTTATTATTGTAGTATTTAAAAAATAACCCTTGATTTAAAAACAGAAAAAACAGAAAACAAAAAACCCCCAAGCTCTTAATGGCTAACAAACAGAAAATAGAACAAGATCCAAAAAGGATGTTGACCTTCACACGAAGATAAACATCAGTTTAAAAACCTGCCATCTTGTCAACCCAGACATTTTTCAAACAAATAATATTGTGTCTCTGCCCCTGATCTCCAGTCCTGAACCTTCCACTATTAATGGGCCCCAAATAGGAAACCTTTCATGTGAGGTGCAAGCAGAGAATTCCGGTTTGCTTTCTGGTGTTTGTTTAGTCTCCGTGCATGTGTGACCCCATAGCAGGAAAAGGGGGTTTGCCACTACCTGGATACTTGGTAGCAAGAATTTCTGTCATCACTGTAGGCTATTTCCATCACTGGTTTTGGTGGTAAATTCTGTTGGGAGGTCTGATAATGCAAACCCACAGTTTGTAATATTGGAGGATTCATCTTGGCGGCGACGGGGGAAGTGGGGCATGGCTGTGGCCCGGAACGTGGCCAGCCCTGTACAAGGTGGCAACAGCTGCAGCCCCTCCTGAAGCCAGCCCCTGCGAGGGGACCTCCAGGAGAAGGTTGTGTAATTGATGAGCAGCCCCCAGGCTCTGTGCTCTGCAGGCCTGGCTGCAGCCCCTGCCAACAGCATTCCTGTCCAGTAAAGCACTGGGTTAAATGTGATTGTGACCCTTGCGTAGCTTATTCAGGTGGGGCCTTTCAATCACTGGGAACACAAGCAGCATCTGCTGCAGTTTGTTCTTAAAGGAGCATCTCTGATAAACCAAAATGCAATTTGTTTACTAACAAAGAACACCCACTCGTTTCTAATGACGAGATTTACCCAATGCCAATAATTACTCCACAATATGCTCACTTTATACAAATAGCCACTTCTTCACATGTATCTTCTGCAGGCTTGGAAGCAGCACTGCTCTGATCCGGTGGACAGATGATTTTCATGGTGCTGATAGAAATAACTATTGACTAGACAAGCCTGCACACATGCCTTATTGTAATTATGCCTAATTAGACTGGTGCTTCCCAAGCTTTTTTGGATCATGGACTGTTCTTAAATACTGGTTTCTCCCCAGTCACTGTTCACACAACTCCTTAACTGAAGTTAAGGCACTTTGTGCCATTTCAGGCAGCATGGAGAACTGATCTGGAAGCACTAGAGGTAGAAGTCCTACATCCTGCCCTTGTAGTGTTATGTTCCTTTTTCTGGGTGGTCTGGGTGCTGGGGTAGGCGCCTGGCATACTTGGTAGTTGACTCACACTGAGCTCATAGAGCCATATGGACAAAAAACAAGCCAGAGAGCTACTGAAATACATTCACTGAAAAGTTATAAAATGTGTGATAGTCTGGTGCTTTGGGGAGCCACTGTTTAATTCAATAGAAATTCCCTCTTCCGTAAAGCCCAGTGGTGGACGGAAGTTGGCATCGTTGTAATGTTTGTGGCACAGAACATCAGGATTGGCAGCATAACTGTGGATGAACTTCAGAGTGAGATGGAGGAGGCAGCCAAAACCACGAGAAAAATGAAACTGGGAAATGTTGTCACTTCCCTTAAAGTCATCAAAAAAACCAACCAGCCCAACAATAAAGGTTGATATAATGAAGCTCAGTGCCAAGGATAGTTTAAGTTAAATATCAAGGAGCTAGGGAGTTGTGATCTGTGTCAGTGAATTAAATCTTAAAAATGACCTGTTGTACATGAGCTGGATTTATAGAAGCAGTGTTAGCACTGTTGTGTTCAGTAATACCAGTTCAGTCTCAGACTCCCAGGCATATGGAGAAAATGTGAGGAACAATAAATTGCATTCTGCTTTTAATCATGCCTGTTTTCTAAATTTGGTCATATGAAATCCATTTTGTAAGAGAAAAGGAATTTTGAAGTTTCTTTTGGGATTGATAGAAGTTTATTAATCTTGTAATGTGAGCCCTAATTTTCCTAAGAAGGAAAAAATCTATTCTGTAAATATTTCCTGTTAACATGACCTGAAATTGCCCTTTACTGCTTTGTAACGTGGACCAAATGAAAAGAGGTAATCAGAGCATTTTTTCACACATGAAACAATGAAGTTTTTACCTTTTATTCTTCTTCCTCTGGCTGTGGAGACTGCAGCCTGTGAAAGTGGGCATGGATCAGAGCACCCTGTGTAAGCGGGCTAAGCTTAGATGGGTGGGTGGGTTTATAATCAGTGTCTTGCAAACTCTGAATCTTTGCAGGCTTTTAACTTGAGAAAACTTCAGGATGGTTTAATCTGAATTTTGATCATTGGATTTTACTACGTGCCTTAGTCGCTGTCATAGGTCAAGGTTGTTCAGCCTCTCTCAGATAGGTTTTATCACAGGCTGCTTCACCTGTCTCTGTGGTGCTGTTGGACCTTGCCATTCAGCAAGAGTGAGAGGAAGATGATGCAGCATTTCACAAACACCTGGTCAAAGATCTGATGACTTCACAGAGTGGTGGTTGTGGCTTTGGAGAGCTGAAGGTGCTCTCTGGTACCTGGTGGTCAGTTCTTGCAGCCATATAGATATCTGGTACTTCATTCTTCCCTAGCCATGGTGGTTCTTTACACATCCAGAGTGCAGCTTTGGCCACAGACGTTCAGGAATATCTGAGTCAATCAAGCCCTTATGTATGAAAACCAAACTCCTTGGTTTTTTCCCTTGTGAAAGGAGATTTGTAGTCAAGCTGGATGTCTGTGTCCTCTGTGGTGCTCTGCTACAGGAAGGTTTGATGGCTCTTGAGCACCCTTGCTAGGCATAGGGAGGTCTGCAGCCCTCCCTGCCACTGCTGGATTTGGAGGAGTTAGAGGTGACACTTGTGGGGAGTTCAGGGGCCTGGAGGTCCCAACTAGCTGGTGGCCAGCAGGAGGAGGTAATTTTGAAGAGCTGGTCCTCCTGGACAGCACACTTGGATGCCTTGTGGACATGAAGAGTTTTGGAACCATACATGACAGGTTACTTGTGTTTGCTCTGAAATGGGTGTGCCTTGAGTAGGAAAATGCTTCTGTCTCCAGTCAGCTCCAGTGTCCTGTGTATCAGCTGAACTGCAAAATGCTCAAGTCTTCATGTTCACCAGGTGCTTTGAGACAGACTGAGATTTTGCTGTTGTGTATAATTTTAGTCTAAATCCATTCTGTCCACAGCGATTTAGACAAACTCAAACAGTTCACCCACAGAGATCTAAATTGAAGCTGAGAAAAACATAAAAGGCAAGTTTAAAGAATTTTTTCTCCCAGGTTTATAGAAAACACTGCTTTGGAGGCTTCCCAAGCTTCACCAACCTGAACATGATTTCTCTTGATTACTAATGTTGGGAAATGGGAGCTTTTTCAGTGCTTTTTGGATCTACCATGTTTGTGTCACATGCATTTGGTAAATGAAGAAGTGGGGAAGTAAAGCTCAGCAAAGAGCTGGGAATTTGCTGCATTAGACTTTCCACAGGTTTTAATCTCTGAGCAGGAAAGCACCCAAAGACTCTGTGTACACGGCTTTGGGAAGAATGTGGCCTTTTCCTTCCAAATCTGGAGTCATCAAATCATGCTGTTCTCAAAGCCACACAGACCTTCTCAGTGCCAGTCACAGTGTTGATGTGGATACAGCTCCCAGATCCTTCCCTGTGGCTATTAGAAGCCTCTGAACCTAAGGGCCATAGTAAAATAAGTTTCTAGTGTCTTGACTGTATCAGAGGAGAAATGGGCATCTGTGTGCTCATTGGTAAACACCCACAGTGTTTGCTGGGCTGTTGTTCTTGAGCCTGGTGGGGATGTTTGCACTGTTGTAGAACCAGGTTTGGGGGCAAGGGTGGGTCAGGGAAATCGTGTGAAGACAGGGCTAGAAAACTAGAAGTGTGCAAGTTTTCTTTTAAAGGGCTGGGAATGGACCTGAGAGCTGAGCACTGTTTTCTTTAACATGGGCAAGTAGAGATACATTTTTCTTGTGATCCACTAATTGCAATCTTCCTGTGTGTTTATGCACTGTATTTATGTACATGTATTAAAAAATACAGTATAGTAAGTTTTAAAAATATTTCTACATGATATATCTGTGGAATGGTGGCTGATCGCCCTTGATTTGTGGAGCACAGACATTTGTTATTAAATGGTTAAAGGGGCTTGAAAGCAATATGCAGGTTCATAAAAATTTAAAACGTGAAAATCATTTCAGTTTAATATTGATGTTGCACTTTGTTAGTAATTTTCACTTTTGGATTTAACTAAAATAAGAAAGTCTCTCAAGTAGATAGAAGTTGAATGAATAACCAGAATTGTTTGTTGGTTAGGTTTTGAGGGATATTTTCTCTTGCTTTTCTTTAGATTGCTTTTTGGCCTCTACACTTCCTATTATATTTCTTTGTATACTGTAAATTTCTGTAGCTTTTGCTTTGCAAGTCCTATATATACTATTTTTAGTTTTATCTGAAGACATAAATGTGCAGAATTTAACTTTATTATCCAGGAATCTCCTCAGAGCTCTTATTTCTGCTGTATTTTTCTTTATTTATTGCATATCCCTATGAAAGTCAAACCTGCTGCTCTTTACGTTCTCACTGGTGCTTAACCATGATTTTTGTGTTAGTTGCCAATTTTAATTTTGTTCTCCTTGCGAGGGACCTTTCCTACTAATTCTGGAAAACAAAACTGTATTTTGGAATAAATCCATACCCAAAATATTAGGTTTCTATCGTTTCGCCATTCGCTTTGACTGGATTTGTGTAATTTTTGTAAGGTAAGTAAAACATCTGGAGTCTTTCTTGGCATTTCCCTGAGTATGTGTTTGCCCTTCATGGAACAAAGGCTCATATTAGATAACATATTCTGCAAAGCACTTGTGCATGGCTGCAGCCAGCCAGCCTTCCTGCCTGCTTCTGCAGAACACTGTTCAGGTGCTTCTTAGCTCAGAGTCACTCCTGAGCTCCTGTGCAGTCTGTTGACATCCGTGGATAGAGAGGATTGACTCCACCCTCTTCATCGACCATCATCAGCTGTGCTGTGGAAGCAACAAGGAGTCTGGTAGAGACTTGGCAAAGCCGCTAGACCTGGGGGGAACCAGCCGAGAAATGATTACTCAGAGAGTTTGTTTCTGTTCCCAGGCTGCCCTGGAGTTTGTCTCTGTTCCAGGCTGCTCTGCAGCCGTAGAAAGTGCTGCTAGGCAGGTGGGAGAGCCCTTGTCCAGCTTGGTTTGGCCCCTGGGGCTCTAGGGTGAACTTGGGTTAGTCTTAAAGCTTGCCTGGGCAGGAGAGAGTCACCCAGGTACTGGAAGGCTGGGGAGCTGCTCCGGTGCATGTCTTCTAAAGGATGATAAGGAGCAAACCCCTTAGGTTGCTGTGGCACTGAATGGAAGAGGGCAAGGAAGCAGGCACAGCCTCTGGACTGTCAGGCACCTCTGCTGCTGGGTGTCTCTGGTACAGCTATGGCCTCTGCCCGTGTGCCTTTTCTGCAGATGGTGCTCGGGCATGGCCAAGGGGTTGAATGCTTCAGGATCCATTCCCAGTCGGCACCGTGAACAAAGTGTTGCAGTATTTGGCTTTTCCAAACTATCATCCCGTGGTGTCCCAATAGCACTCTACATTCCAGAGCATGCAGTCTCAGGCTGTGAAAATAACACTTCAATGGGCTTTAGCACAGCTTCCATATTTTCTCTGATATTTTGAACCAAACCCCTCCCCTCTATCCCCAGATAATCATGAACTGGGGCACGGGGTTACCGCACGTGGCCCAGAGGACATTCAGGGCCAGATGTTGTGCAGCAGTGGATGAGGCCTGGCCAGGCCTTGGCTTCAGGCTCAGAGAACAGGACTTGTGTCCCTGATGGCTGCAGCATAACTCTGGCCTGGGTCTTGTAGAGCCATTGCTTCAAGGTCTTGAAACGGGGTCAGTCTCTGAAGTTTGCCAGTGGCACCAAGCATGAGAGAACAGGCAGATCCTAGAGATCAGCCTGGGTAAATATGGTAACACCTCCTGTACCTGAAATCCTGAGCGTCATCTTAACCTTGATACCTGAAAGACTCCTGTTGATTACCCAGTGTCTGTTTTGTTTTCTTGGTACCTGCCTTTGCTTGCAGATGAGGTTCATTCTTTTAGAGAACATTTTAACCTCCACAGCAAAATTTAAGCATCAGTTAGCTCAAGACTGCAACTAAACTGATTGCATCTATAAGCTACGTGGACAGTTTTATTTTGGAATAAAAGTGCTTTATCTTGATATACCTCAAGTCAATAAAACACCCTTTGTGCTTTCCTGAAGCCAAGGAGGAGGAAAGATTTGCATATGCTGTGATATTATCACTGCAGTTGTCAACTGTTTTCTTTAATGGAAATTTAAATCAGGTTGCATAAATCAGTTTGCCTTAAAAAGCCTTGTCTCTCTTTCACTTTAAATTTGGTTTTACTGCTGGCATCTCTCTGCTCTAGAAAAGTGTAAGGGGTAGTTGCATGTTAATGTAGAGGGAAGGATCTGTGGCTCAGACTTTTTACTTTACAAGATCTGCTGTGTTCCCAGGACAGCATCTTTCCTGAAGGGCAAGTCTTTTGAATTGTGATTATTATTTGTTTTATTTGTCTAAGAGAGACCTTTCTTCTAATTCTGTTTTTAAATGTTTTAGTGGAACTGTATTGAAGCCTAAAATAGGCCTTGCACAAAAAATCAAACACATTGCAAATGCTAGAACTGCTCCCAAATGCATTATATAAACTCAGAATTTTTTCAGTACACTGCAATAAAAATTGTATTAGAAAAATAACTGTACTCAAACATTTAATTATGTATTTTGCCTCCTACAGGTTAGGTGGCGGTCCTGATGATGCCAAGGAGATTATGCAGCACAAATTTTTTGCTGGCATTGTTTGGCAAGATGTATATGAGAAAAAGGTATTTATACAACTGTTCTCCCAAGGTGAATTGTAGCTGTGGATGTAAATGTTTCCAATTTTGTTGCTCTCTAAAGGTACACAGAAACCCTCCGCAGAAAAGGTTTGCAGTTGTTTTTAGCAACAACTTAAAATACTGTAATCAGTTTAGTTCTGGATTTTTGTTTTCCAGTGATGGGAGTGTCTCTTAATGAGATACATGGTTTTATGACTGAATAAATAGGATGTAATCAAAATAGCTTCCAAATTTAGAGAGTGTATAAGCTTTTAAAACATCTTCTGCTCTGAACTCTTGTGCCTGATGTATCCCTTGCGAGCCCAGAGTTCCTGCTGGTTCCTGAGCATCTGAAGCCAAACTTCCTAGAAGCAGTAGTAGAAGATTGGCTTTTTCTTCCCATTGCATTTTTCCTGCCTGTCCAATCTAATGTCAGCATTCAAGACAAGTCCAGACAAGTGTACACTTTTACATCAGTCCAAGCCTAATACAGTTTTTGTATGTGGCAGAGGACTGATACGAAGTGTCTGCATATGTCATGGCATATTTTTCCTTGAGATCCACTGAGTTTGCTGGCTTTTCAGTGGGAGCCACTGCAGCCAAAGAGCCCAGCCCTTCCTGTAAGAATGTGTTTCATCAGTTGTCTATGCCTCACTGCCCCTTCCTTATCAGATAAGTATTTGACTCCTCCAAGATGCCCTGCTTTGTGCTCTAAGGGTGGTGTGCTGTTGTCCTCTGACGTTTATTCTCACCAGCCACATTTTTGTAACACTTGTGGAATGCAACCAGCTTAAACGTGGGTCTGCTGATTCAAGGCTCCCATCTACTGGTGCCACGCGATCTCACTCAATCCCAGCCTTTCCTCTGATTTCCCTCCTTCCCCCAGCAGTTCCTCGTGGTATCAGATCTCATTTGATCTCTAAATACAGTTTAGTTGTCCCTCCAGCTGGTGGGAGCAGGTAAGAAACTTGGCAGAAACTGAGTTCCCAACTTGTAGTGGGAGAATTGTCCAGTGCCTGTATACAGCTACAGAGAGGGCTCTGTTCCCTTCTCTTCTTTCACTTCCTCACAGATCTCTGTGGCTAAAGGGAACTGAAAGATCATAAACCAAGCTTTTGTGCCTTGAAAGTGTAGATAGGACTTCAGACCTCAGTCCTTTCAAAGTGTCCCTTGAGGGAGAGCTGCATGCAGTCATGAGGGCAGGAGAGAGTTCCATGAGGTTTATTCAGTATAACGTGAAAAGTAGATCTGAATTCCTGTTCTAAACAGGAAGTTGTCCCCATTTTCACCCAGCTGATAAGCTGCCTGCTTGAGGGTTTGCTGGTTTTATGCAATTTAAGGTAAAAAGCTGACAACAGGGCTCAAATGTTTTGGGTGGAATTATTTGTTATTTGGTGGTAGTCCCAGTTCCCTGAACAGAAATCACACAAGCTGGAGGCAATGTATTTATCCATAGGACAGAGAAAGCTTTCATAAATTGTACCGTAGTTACACTAATTCAGGTTATTCTGAAAACTGTCAGGAAATACCAAATATTCACATATTTTGGAGAAAACTTTGTGCTAATTGAGACTATTCCTGACTTTGGCCTATCCAGGAAGTCTGGACCTGGCTTTGCTTGTGTCCCATTAGTGTTTGCATCTGAAGTAGGCATGCTGTGCAAATGGAGAGCCTGTGGGTAATTGCTGCCTACATTCTGGGTGGTCCAAAGAGGGTCTTGCAGCATTTACCTGAAGTTGAGACCCATGGATTAAAGCTGGATTTTGTCAGCTGCTAAGAGGTGTTTGTGTGCTAGGCTTGGTTACCCACCATCTCCAGTAATGCTGATTGTGTGTATGAATATGGGCTTGGGTAATCCAGAACATTTGCTTTGTAATTAAGCTTTTTGGAAACATAACTTTGTTTTAAATTATAAGGAGCTTTGAATAACTGGGATTGGCCCCAGAATTTAAGATGCTAATTAGGCTCACCTGGAGGACTGCTGTCTGTCTCTGGTGCAGAGAAAGGTGCAGTTTAATTTGCAGGATTTTTGCCCACCCAAAAGCAAAACATACACAAAGAGATTTTAATCACATGGGGGTTTTTCCTGGTCCTTTTTCTCTCTTAAACCAGCAGGAGCCTGCGGGTACCAATGCTGGTCTGCAGCCGTGGGAGGCTACAGGTGGCACCTCCCTGCCAGTTGAACTGCAGAGCTATTGCAGTGACAGCTTTTCAGTAAAGCGACATATTTGCTTGTTAAAGGCAGCGTTGGAGCTTTCTGCGGCTTCCCCTCTGTTTCCAGCATAGCGCTCAGAATTTGACAGCTAGAGGGAAAAGATGTCTTGTGGGTGCATCATAATCTGTCTCAAATGGCTTGTAACAGATACTAAAATAAAAAGGAAGATGATACAGGCAGCACTAGCCCATTCCACATGTGTGCTGGCTTGGGATTGCTGCTCTGAGTCGTTCTGATGTGCTCAGTTCAGGTGTCTGCTGCAGTGCCCAAGTCCTAAATCACTCCATGCTGTGCACAGCAAGCAGAGCAACCGGGGGCACTGCGAGTGCCAAAACTGCCATTAGCTTAAAAGGACAGCTAGAGCTACACACACACACATGCACAGCCTGTCAAAAACAAACCCAGGTTTGCTTTGAGAAGTAGGCAGAGGCTGCTGCAAGGACAGAGAGAGTAGAATGAGGAAGGAAGAATCCTCATGCTCCACAGGGCTTTTGCATGTAATATGTTGGTGTGATTTGATTGAGAAGTGTTATTAACATTATAATGTGAAGCATTCCCTCTTCAATAGCTTCAGGGGGACTGCAAGGCTCAGAGTGACTACTGACTTTGGGATATCCTATTTCCTTCTCCTTTTTAAATTCAGGACATAAAAACCACTTCTAAGGACCTAAAATTTTTTCTTAGGGTAGTGTGCCCAGCTCCTTTAAGCCATTCTTGGGCAGAGAGAATTGTGAGTAATTAAAAAAAAATGATGAATATATACCACAATTGTGCTCTATTATAATAACAGAGCTTTTATGTCCCTAAATTTTTAAAGATTGATTTTAAACAGTAAATGCTTCCTTGTATGTGGGAACGCTATCCATATGTATAGATTACATTTCTTACAGTCTTTACATTGAGAATGAAGGTGTTTTATTGGATTGTTGTGTGTTTGACAGGACACACAGGTGCTCTCAAAGCAGATCAGAAAGACAATCCTGGTGATAGGGAGCTTGAAACCAGTGCTTTTCTTATTTGCCAACTTGATAAACAAATGATTCTTCACATCCAAGCAGGAGGAAATGTTGGGCATGGGGAAGAGGTGTTTTGTATGTTCAAGATTTGCTGATATTTTCCAGGCAGTGATTTCTGTCGGTGTTGTTATTGTTTGTGCAAGTGCAGAAGTGCGTCTTGGGGTCACTGCATAATTCCAGTCGGAGCAATTTACCGTCCACCTCGCTAAACCTTTCCCTGCAGTTTGAGCCTGAAGCCCTACACTTCCTCAAGCACGCTCCTGAATTGCTGCCTGGTGTGGCTGTGTGCTATTAAAAGATGGTCACGCGTAACCCCGGTGGTGGGCGAGCGGCATCCCAGCGCTGCTCCCTGTGCCTCGGGAGGGCTCAGGGCTGTGTTTACACCCTGCTTCTGCCGCCCCGTGCAGGGGAAGGTGGGCAGGCTCTGAATCACGCCTCCGTTGCCCTCCAAAGCTGTCGGCGTTCCAAGTGTGTACATCTGTACGCAGCCAGCTCCCCATCCCGCTTCCCAGGCGCGCTCCTCCTCCAGCCCCAGCCAGGCAGCTCCGCTCCATCTGGAGCTGCTCTTGCCAGAGCTTGCCTAGGTACACATGGATGGTTTCCAGCCTGTCTGCTCAAGTGAGTCTCAGGAATAAACCCCAGCGAGTGCAGCTCCTGGTGTAGCGAGAGGAGGATGTTCACTGCTGACTGGGCTCAGGTTTTTGTAAGCACTCCAGGTTTTTGAAGTTCAGAGTTGACATCAAACTACTTTTGGGAACCAGGAGTATTAAAGCTTAATGTTGATTCTCCAGGGTTGGTCAGACCTCCATGAGCTGCATGGACACAGTAGCTCTGTAGCTGAAACTTTTTAGTACACCTTATAACCCTTGTGGTGATACACAGGACTAACTGATCAGTTTGGTATCACTGAGCATTTTTCTTACTCATTTTTCATCCTCCTTAAGCATAAATCTGACTAGATGAAGTTGACAATTTCCATATAATTATGTGAGGAACCAGTATGTGTTGTTATTTTTAAACCTTGGTCAGCATGTTTTTACTTGAAGAAATTTTAGGATTCTGGGTTTTCTTTGTGAAGTTAAATCCTAGGGAAGAAAAGCCTTAAGTGCCCCATCAATAGGAAGTGCACACCTAAGTAAATATTTTTTACTATCTATGCTTCCTTGTGAACTGATATTTTTTAGGCATTTTAGGAATGTAGGAAAAGGCACTGTAGCTTATAACTACGTCAAATTGTATTTGTTTAAACAACAGCACTGCAAGAGCCTGCAAATGGACACCTTTTTTTTTGTTGTTTTTCATAGCTTGTACCTCCGTTCAAGCCACAAGTTACATCTGAAACAGATACAAGATACTTTGATGAAGAATTTACAGCACAGATGATAACAATCACTCCTCCTGACCAAGGTAAAGTTTTTCCAAATGTTTCCCACTGTGTTCTCCAGACCAGCAGAAATAATTGGCTATGATGGGTCTCTTCTGCCCATATGAAAAAGCATCAGTTTAAACTTGAGGGTTTTCCATATGTATTTGACCAAGAAGTTGGTAAATTGATGTGAAACTTTCCACATCTTTGCAGTTTGGGAAATGAAAAACCTGTTTTATAAAACTGAAATTATTTGTACTGTTGTCTTTTCCAAATCTGCACATTCCCACTGGAAATCAGTGATAATAATGAGTTTTGCACATGTCCATATCCACGTGCACTCTGTATATGCAAGCAGTCAGTTGAGCATGGGCTAATGTCTATATTCAATAATACTATATTTTTATGATAACTGAGCGTGTTTGAGGCTCTCAGATAGCAATTGCCAGAAATTCAGAACAGTGAGTATGGATTTAAGCAGTGCAGCTCCTAGCAATTTTACATGGACATCTGAACAACTATTTTCTGAAACATCTTTACTATGCATTTTCTTATTGTTGATTTGCTGAAAATAAAAAAGGTAGCAAATGTTACCTGATGGGGTTTTTTTTCCTCTTTCAGATGACAGCATGGATTGTGTAGATAACGAGAGAAGACCTCATTTTCCTCAGTTCTCCTACTCAGCCAGTGGAACCGCTTAATGTTTTGCCATTCAGAAACAAAACAGACTGCATTTTGGGGACCTTACTTCAATGGACACTAGAGAACTTTCTATATTATCGAGTTACAAACTGTGTTTGTATTACGACTTAGGTGAATTTGTAGGAAGCCTCACAGATTCTGTATTTAAAACAATTCTTTGATGCATTTTTGAGGAGAACAAATCCATTCTTTAAGTATTATGTCAAGGCATTTACGCTGAATGAGCATAGGTTTTTAAGAATATACACCAAAACTGTTTACTTTAGAAATAATTAAGGTATTCAACATATCAGCAACTCTGACCAGAAAATCCCCTTATTTTATTTATTTCATACAGTTCATTATCTAAATACAGAATCTGCACTCTGAACAATTAGATTTATATAGGAAGATATAAGACTTTAGTAGCTAGTGCGATAATATAAGCAACAAAGTGAACAAACTCTGGAGGGTTAAGGTTCAAACTCATTTTGGACAGCAGTGAAGTGTCATCCAACTCCAGAAAACCAACTATAGGAACAGCATTAATGGCCTCAGTGAGGTAAATCAAAAAGCAAAAGTTATTTTTGTTATAACATCTGCTACAAGACATTACATATCAAACTGAATCCGGTGGGATTGCCACACCGTACAGATGAGTATTTCATTCTAGACAGTGCATTTAATGATTCCATTTGCATAGAACTTAGGAATACTTCATAGGATTGGCTTCTCAGAACCTAGAAAACGCTTGATTTACCAATCTAATATGAAAGGCAACAACACAAAATCACCCACTTTCACCACTGTACAGAAATACCACACAGGTCTAAGTGAGAAATCATCCTCATGAGCGAGTCAGCCAGACACGAGTACATTTGGCACTGAAGTAATGACTTGTTGCCGCTTTTTTTTTTTTTACGAAAAGATATATGAATATATATAAACACTTAATGATTTTTTGCATCATGCCAGATCATTTCTTCTTTCTTGAGTGTGCATTAAAGGTATCAACCAACAGTTCATGGTACCTTCTCACTCTTGAAGATTCAGTTTAACAGTGTTTCCCATGTATAAAAAAAACTAGGTTGAAACTTCATATGTGTTTGAATAATAATGGTGTTCAAAAAGTGAACTTTTTTTTGTTTTTCATTTTTAATCTTAGTGGGAAGTTCCCCACACCCTATTTTTGTTGTATCATGTTTCTTTGTAATTTTCATAAAAGCAGTCTTATTCTGTCTCTGCTGCGAATAAAGTTATTCCATTGTAGGTTGCGTTCTTTAAATTACGCCTTTTTTTTGTTTTTTTCATTCTCTTGACTGTATAAAAAATGATGACAATGTATTCCAGTTAAGTAGCATTTAATACTTTTATTTGAAAGGAAATATATTATGAAAACCCTCCCTTACCCTCTCCTTCAGACACTCTTGTGCTTGCACAGAGAGCCCATCATCGTGAACAACATTCAACTCTGGTATTTTTACTCATTATATGAAAGTTTCCCTCCAAATACTTAAATAAAATTTCTTTAACAAGTTAGGTTCTTAGTTCTTGTGGTAGGAGCCTTCTGAATTTGTAGAGATGCAGCAACTGCTCCACTTTCTCAAGTTTGATGTGCTATCACTGAGGGATTCAGGCTGTTCTGTTCCTCCTCAGTTGTTTCATCTCTGTGCTGATCATTATGCAAAGATAATTTTGGAAAACGCTTGTTCAGAGAAATGCACCGTATGCCAGAAATAAATTGTCTTGAGGTGAATGAGGACTGGCCTTGTTTTGCTGCCCTCCTGGTGCCAGCAAAGGCCCTGATCTGCAAAGGTATTTCTGTTCCACTGCTTGGGCCAGTCTGTGCTGTACAATCTCTAACATTCTCCAGGCACTAATGTTAATCACAGCTGGGAGGTGGTTACAGAAGGCTGGAATGTCCTTTTTCAAACAAGAATACAAAGAACAAGATACGAACATTGAAGAACAACTGCAGTGTGCTTCAGACTAAGCAACAGGAGTTGAAACTGTAGTAAGCCATTAAACATCCAGCACACTTTTTGGTTCAAAGAATAAGCTGTAATTCCCAGTGTCATTTACGGTGTGTTTTATGCAAGGAGGGAAGGGGGAAGAAGAGATCTGTCTCTGTAGAGACTGGTGCTGGACAGCCTGTCCTGCTCGGCAAGTCTGATCTAACTGCTCTCCTTCCTTTGCTTCCAAGTCTTCATCTGCGTCTCCAGGCAGCCCAGGGACGAAGTCCAAGGGAAACTCTTCTGCAAGTCTACAAGTCTTGACAAGTTCTGAACTAACACAACTCCGTGCATCCAAATATAGGCAACATGAGTGAGCAAAGGTTACCAAAGTCTGCCCCAGGAAAATCTGCTCTGTCAAATGCAGGAGCAGGCATGGATCAGGTTGTTTTGTTGAGGCTGATTATGGCTCAGTATTTTTCTGCCAGTTGTTGCTAATGGATTGTTTTAATTCCCTTACATAAAATGGAACTCAAAAAAAAAAGCTGCCAAAGATCTGAATCTTAGTATTGTTAGCAACTGAGAGCTGCGTGGGCCACACTTGACTGCTGGGTCTTCTGGACACTTTCCCTCATTTTGCCAGTGATTGGTTCTAAACACCTTACCTGTTGTCCATAATTGAATGGTTATGGCTATTACAGCTGTCTATCTGCAAACATTAAATGTGTTCTTTACATTTTGATTTAGCACAGAAAATCCTTTTGCAAAAACCTGTGACCTGAGTGTCATTCACCTCAGATTCTTTTTGTACCATATATGCAGACACTGTTTAAATCTTGCACGTTTCCTTAGCTCTTTGATTTGAAGCCTCTTCTAACAATCTCTAACAGCCAAAACCTCCCCATTCTTCCTTCTGTCATTGGAAAATGTCACCTTGCTTTGGTGTTGCACATTGCAGCAAAAATGGTGCATCCCAGATTCCGAACACCGGTAGTCTATCTGTGTTACAGCCTAGGAACTTGGTTGTCAATTCAGACTGGGAGAAAAAGAGGGGAAAAAAGCCCTTGGCAAGAGCACACGAGCAAGTTCTCTGTGTGCCTGTGACTGCAGTCCAGAATTGAGGTCAGCTGGGCAGTGGTTGAAACAGACACTGCTCTGAGTGCTGCTCGGGGTTAAGAGACACGGGCTGGAGCCAGGTAATTCTGCAAATTCCGTTTTATATTCTCTGGTGTAACTAAAACAGCCAGTACAATCTCATTAGGGCATGTCAGGCTGTTCTCCCTTTAAAGTGGATGAAGATAACAGGTTCATAACATTCCAGATTTTGCACAAATGGTGACCTCTCACTGCCCCCCCCACCTGCCCTCCCAGTAGAATGAACAGTTTTTTCTTCATTTTTCTTTCTGCACCTTCACCTCTCCAGCAGGTGACCTCCACCTGCTCTCCAGCTCTCATACTGGCCTTGAGTGTCCTAGCTGCTGTTTGAATTTGTTCCCAGTTTTCCACCTGAGAAACAAATTATGATAGTTTTTGGAGCTTTGCGGGCCAACACTTGCCTGGATTGTTTTAATTGGATGGTCCTTGCTTTAGGTGCTGGTGAATTTTTTTTCTGCTTTGGATTATGTCTCTGTGTTGAAGTGCTCAGTACAAAAGCACTGTGTTCTCATACTCTTGAGTGTTTGTGGGGCCTTTTCAGTCTTTGTCAGAGAAAAAAACCCTTTGCTTCTTAGAGAGCACATGCCAAAACAGATTTTTATCTCCAGTAGCTGGCTGTAGGATGGTGGTCTCAGATCAGAGGTCACAACCCACAGTGGGAGTGCAAACTCCAAGGAGACAATTGCAGAAGAGGAGCCCACACATGGAAAGTGTCTGTGAGAGTTGTATGGATCTTCTGCCTGAGAAATTTGGGAAATGATAGATCTTTAGCAGGTCTATTATTTTTAGCAGGAGAATTTCAGAGGTAAAAACACAGTTGAAGAAACAGGCCAAATGTAAGGGATCCTATTTCTTCAGTGTTGCAAATGAGTATGTTTGTCTTCCACTTTGAGCGCAATGTTTTTAATAACAGGGAGGTTAATTGCCACGAGGAGCGACACACAAGGAACACACAGTGCCTATAGCGAGTGGAAGCTTATTATCCCCCTGCAGCTGAGCGTGCAGACGTGTGCCCGCTGTCTGCTGCAGCATATGCTGCATTTTAATCAGGTGATGACTACTTGCTCTCTGTCCAAAATCGTTTTAAACAAATGTGTTTTGTTACAGTAGTTCCTGCTTGACACTTTTTTTTAATTACTGTAACTGCTGGTCACCACCCTGGTTTTGTGAGCGTGGTGGGTTCTTGAGGACCAAATCAAGGTCTTCGTGTGTAAAAATTCTACTTCCCTCTGTGGTTTTTCAGCCTGCACATAGCTCAGTTCTGTTTCCCCTTAGCTGAAGTGCTGCTTCACATGGGGTTTTTTGCACGTAACTGGGTTTTTTTGCCTCCTGCCAAAGATGGGCTTTGTGTTAAATGTAACCCTCTTTTCCACACTTTCTTCATGTCTTCTGTGAGGTTACTTTAACCTTAATGTATGTTGCATTTCATCAGAGCTTTGAGTTTGTTTCAAGAAGATAAGTGGCAACACAGACAGGATTTGCTGTTATTTTCTGGATTCTGAAGGTCTCAAATTCTCCACATACAGAACATTCACCCTGCAGAAGATAGAATTATTTTTATGCTGGAGTGAAAATTCTTCACAGAGGACATACAAGCCCTACTCCAAATGTTGTGATCTTTAGTTATTGGTAAACTGCCTGTATCTATTCTTTTGTGCTGCTGTGTCCTTACAATACTGATGCTGTTAGCCAGGAAGTTGTGTAGTACTGAGAAAATCTATATCAGAACAAAAAATAGTGATTGTGATCTTCAGCAGAGTGCCTGAGAGTTCATCGAAATTGGATTAAAATGAGCATGAAATCCATTCTTAAACATGCTGGACTCGATGATCCTTGAGGGTCCCTTCCAGCTCACCTTATTCTGTGATTCTGTGATCCTGCTCTGCATTAGGACTTGCTGCGCTTTAGAGGCTCCTTACCCTGAAACTGGATTTTTATTTTAACTTAGTGGGGCAGAGATCTGACTTTGAAGAACAACTCCAACACCTTCTCCCACACACAGTGCTGGAGTTGATACAGCATTTGAGTGATTTTTTTTTCTTTTTTTCTAAATAACCAATGAACTTTTCTCACATATTTGATAAATTTCTCCAGTGACTTTGAAAGGCTTTATGGATGTGCAGAAAGATCAAAACATAAGCCCTTCAATGAACTTCAGCAACAAAAAATGGAGTGATATTATTTAGATGGTTGCAGCACATAGTAAGTGTTCCGTGTGGTATGTTCAGCTGCTGTGATTGTTCCTTATTCTGATATTATGGGGAGAAATGAAACTAAACAGGAAGACAGGAATACCTGATGACCATCCAGTAATAGGTGTAAAATGAACTGAGTAAAAACAGAGAACAAAGCCTCTTGGAGCAACTGCAGGCTGGAAAGTTGCAGAGGAAGGGAAGTGGAAGAAAGCAGAACAAAATGTACTTATTTACGCAGGTGAGGTCATAAATTTAATGTGTAACTAAGATAAAGGGATTAAACTTAGTATCTCCCTTTACCTGATTGTAAAACTTAGAATCAGGTTACCTTTCCAAAGTTTTACTTTCTGTGGTGAAAGGCTCGACATGAAGGAAGTGGAGATCAAAGGTGGCTAATGGTATTTAAAACGATCTTTTTACAAAAATCCCTGTAAGCAGCAAATTGAGGTGTAATGAGAGCGATGCTTCCTGGACTGCCCAGTGGTTTTTCAGGTAACTTTGAGAAACCTGTCATAGCTGTGCCTTGTTTGAGGTAGGAGAGGCATCCAAGCAGTGCAGGAAAGCACCGAGTTTGGCTGGTGGTCAGTGTGTGAGTGGCACAGGGCTGTCTGGGCTTCCCCTGTGCAGAAAAGCCATGTCAGCTTCCTTTTCAGATCACTGACAGCAACTCAGCTTTTATTAGCAATCTCTCAATAATAAGAAAACACAGGTGCATGTTACAAGAAAGGAGAAGTCAACAAGGACACCTCAAACAGGAAGAAAACCTTGGATATAAATCCATTGATTTTCCTAACGAGTTCAGCTGCAATTTTCTCAGTGCTGAGCTGCACACGCCTGAGCAGCAGCGGATCTGGGCACGCAGGCTGGTGGAGCCCCGAGCACCCGAGGGCTGCTGCACAGGAAGGCTGGAGCAGCACAAAGAAGCTTCCAACTCCCCATCTGGAAAAAGCCCCCACAGGAGCACAGGCAATGGCAATGCCATCTGTCTTCTGCTGAGCAGATCTCCTCTCCTGGGAGCAGGAAAAAAGCTGGCACATGGAGGTGGGCTTTCAGTTCCCTGCAGATTGCTGGGTGGTACCTGTAGAGACCAGCCTGCACTATTGAGTCCCTTTTCCCTTTTTTAAGTCTGTTTTTTCAGAATTCCAGTTCTCTTTATTTGCCTTTTGCCTTATGACATCATTCTCCCGTCTCTTCCCAGCAGACAAGAAACAATGGATTCTTTCCTTCTCTTCTCCCACACTTCCATTCTTTTTTTTGTGCCTTACCCTGTCTGTCATCTTCTGCAGTGCCTTCTAGAGGTGGTGTTATCAACTGAGAGAATATATTTTTAAATAGTTATTTTTCTCATGCTGGATGCTCCTTGGGTCACTGTGGAGACTTCATCTGACCCAAATCTATAGGAACATTTACACTATCTGTCCTCAAGTTTCATGTAGACTCTTGACTGGTGTATTTTGGCATGAAATACTGGTCTAAACAAAGAAAAGAGCAAGCCTCTCACTGAGTTTTAAAGTGATCTCCTATTCCTACTGATATTTTTAATATCAATTCTGCTGCAGGTAAGAGGAGAAGATAAGTGCCCAGTGCCTTTTGTCACACTCTTGCTCCTTTAGTAGAGTTAGAAGGGAATTGATTGCTTTAAAAAATATTTGGTTACCCCCTGTTGTCTGGCATCCATTTCTGTTACAGGGCATACCTAAATCTGTGTGGATTTCCAGCTGATAAATGTAAAAAACCTGGGGAAAAGAAAACAGAAAATTTGTCTGCCCTTTATCTCACTTTGCTTTGCTTTGCGGTATGAACTATCAAGTTTAACCTATCTAGAGTTCTCTATAAATGTAGAGTTAAGTACTTGATAAGACACTAACTGAAAATTGCTGATGGAAAATATTTACATCTTCTCTTTAAAACTCTTACAAACACTTAAGAACTCTTTAAAATGTGGGAAACTAAAACCAAGCTACTTCAGCATCCTCAAGCTCACTGCCTCAGTCTGCAGCCTCTACATCCTGAGACCAATTTATCCACATTTTTAGTGCTGTGAAAGGCTTTCAACAGCTCAGCAATATTGATAAAACTCTTGGAACTCAAGACTTAATCATGTCTTTTCCCATCCTACTGCAGAACCATGGAAAGCTTCCCCTCTCTGGCACCCAGCCCACATTATCCCCTGGGTACCCACTGATCTCATTTTCTAAGAGGAACTGAGGGGGAATTCCTGCCAGGCAGCTCTGTGGAAGTTGCCCAAGAAGTTTTAACACCCTATTCCTGGATGATACTGTCCCATCCTATAGTTACCCTGCTTGGCTCCAGCTAGTCTGCAGATGCAGGTTCAAAATAAAATCAACCTCCAGTCTGCTCCCTCCCCCCTTATTTGGGCAGCTAAGTGAAATCCAAACATATGGACTCCATAAATTCTTTGTAAATGGCCTCGTGTTAAACACTCAGCCAAAGCAATGGTTATTAAACAAATAATGACACCACTAGAGCATAACACAAATGACACACAGGGGCAGAATCTCAGCTGTGCAGCCCAGTTTGCCCAGTGACATCAGGCTGACTGACACTGGTCCCTTGGTGTTGGTGTAGTCAGCTGCCTGCTGCAAAACCAGCCATGAATGCACACAAGCCTCCTGCAAAGCTTTAGGAGGTGCCCTTGCAGTGCCAAACTCTGAATGAAAGGAAGTTCTGCAGTGTTTGTGGAAAAGCAGGACATGAAACTGGGACAGGCTGCCCAGGGAATGGTGGGGTCACTCACTGTCCTGGGGGTATTTAAAAGCTGTGTAGATGTGGCACTTGGGGACAGGGTTTAGTGCTGGGCTCAGCTGTGCTGGATTAACAGTTGAATCTGATGATCTTAGAGGTTTTTTACAACCTAAATGATTCTATGGTTCTGTGACGGCAAATTTTCAATAAACACAGATCGTAATCAAGAATGCATCCACAGCTAGGCAAACCAGAGTAAAACAACTGAAATAAAATACTGCTGGAGACAGGTTTAAATATAGACTGACTCGAAAGCACGTGAAGAGCTGTTCTACTGCTGGGGCAAACTGTCTCTCAGTAATATGAAATGCCACAGGGAATGTGTCAGTATAGTTTGCTACAACAAATAAACACACACCCCCCAGCCCACTGAATTTTTTCAGTAATTATAAACTCTTTACATGCAATCTAGGTAGTCCCAAAACTTTCTGAGCAGTAATGGAACAGTGGAGCATGTTACATTAAAATATGTATCAAAATAATCATCTTAAATTTGTGTCACACCTTCCAAGGAGCTCAGTTCATCGCACTTTTGCTTGTGTGGCATCTGACCAGATTGTCAAAACCCATTCTTACAGGGTGCTGCAGGGTACTATAACTTAAGTGATTCATGCATGCAGCTGTTGGAACTGCTTGTTGGGTTGTGAAAAAGCTCATGGTGCCAAGTGCTGATCTAGGAGAACTCAGATCTCCATCAGCCGCCTTGGCTCCGAGTTGTTACTGAACAACAGATGGTAGCAGGAGTTAAGCAAACTAAGAAAATATTCTAAGTTAAAGGCCTCACAAGAACTGAAATTCTTGAGAAAATACAGAGAACAAGCGTTGAGGTTTGAACTAGTTTTCATGTCCAAGTGATGTATTCCACTGAACTTTAAAGGGTACTCTCATTTCAAGCAACATTCATTATGGTGGAAGTTTTCATTTAACTTGGGCAGAAGCAAACACGAGTAGAATTAATACCAGACACTGGAGGTACAGCTCGGAGCCACAACTCCTGCACACGAAGCTGCACTTGCCACAATGCCTAGCACTAAGGAAAAGATGAAAGAACCCCAAATCATGTTGTTCTGCAGTAGATTACAAGCAGCAGCAGCAATGAAGGGACAGCATCATGAGCACTGATGATTTCTTCAGCAGAACAAGGACAGCACTGCAGTTCACAAATGGGAAACTTGTTAATGCTAAGGGGAACAGAAGTGCACAGGCTCTCACTGTGTCCTTATCAGCAGCATCAGAACAGAAGAGACAAAGTTGGTGCAAGATGTAAGAAAAACTGTTCTAGCAATGATCCCAAACAAGACAGGGGGGTACAGGAGAGGGCACGGAGCCAACACAGTGAAGTCTCGTACCAGTGAACAAAGAAAGTCCCTCTAACTCGATGTTCAGTAACTTCTAGTTCTTGGTCTCACCAAGACAGCATGCTCCAGTATCAGGGGAGGAACAAAAAGTATTTTCAGGACTTATAGAAGTTTGCGTTCAGCAGTGCTGATCCAAACTCACAAAGCAGTTTTCTATAGTACTTCTTCACTCCATGCCCTGGCTGAGCAAGAAAGCTCCTGCATTCCCATGACCCATCTAAGTACACAAATTTCTTCAAACCAGTTCTGTAAGCAGCAGTACAGGCGACTACACCCAGCTGAGACCAAAGTTCTCTCATTTTCAGAGAAGTGAGGACTTCCAGAACAACCTGGAGTTAAAACACTTAACAGAAGAGGAAACAATTTATGAAGGAAATATTCAAGCTGGCTTTCTTTTTTAACATTTTTGGGAGAAGACCATGAAAATCTACTACAAATTTTCAACCTTACATTTCACTGTACTTTAACTCCTTACACTGGTCATCCAAACTGACACAGTCCCAGGTTTCTAAGCTTGTTTTTACCACATTTAAAAACACTTCAAAATCTATTTTGGGGCAGTAAATAATCTTGCTATTATGGAAAGCAAAATCAGAACAATCAGATTACTCATTTGGGGAGGTATTACTCAGTGCAAGAAAGCGTGGGAGAACCAAGCTCCAAAAATGAAACTCACTGGGACGAGATACATAAAAGTGCATTAAATTCTGTATGTAAACTACTTGGTTGAAAACTGAATCATTTCTTTAGGTTCAGGAATCAATATTCTGCAAAGTGCTGCACTCTACAACACATCCCACCAAAACACCTAAGGATATGAGTAAGTTTGATCATATCAGTAGCTCTAGCAGAGTAAACAGGATGTAAGAGTGGACATTCTCAGGCCACATAGCCTTGTACCAGTTCCTCATTTCTGCCAGCAGCAATCAATGCTCAGGAGAACAGAAGGAAGCAGATCTTAGAGTGCTGAAGAGTTTCAACACTACTATAAACTCCTAAGTGTATCCAAAAGCACCACATCTCAATGCACAGCCTTGCAGTCGTCAAAAAATCATGAAAGCCTTGTGCTTTTGGTAGACTCTGAAGAGCACAGGTGTGCCCCATGTGTGACCTGGAAGTTGCCAGGCTTATTGTTCCCTTGTTTCTCTGCACTGTAAGGTCTCCAGGGCCACTAAAGCCTCGTGAGCAGCAGTAGCACCTCTGGATCTCTGGCACAAGGGGGTCTGTGCTGCCTCTGCTCTTGCAGCCCAACAAGGTTTGCCTTTTTCCTGGAGAGGACACCTTCATCCCTCTCCTCTCATCCTGTGCCACTCGTCTCATCAGGAAAGCCAGTGAGGTTGGTGAGATGTAACAGGTCCTTGATAAATCTGTGTGAGTGTTCCCAGTCGTGTTCTCACCCTTCACGTGCCTGAATGCAGAGCTGGACACAGCTTTTGTGAGGATTCACACTATAACCTTCCTGTGGACTGAGGTCAGACTGACCAGCCTATCATTCCCCAAATTGTTCTTTTCAAAGACTGGCACAATTCTCACCCTCTCTCCACCACCACCAGGACCACCCCTCAGGTGCCACTGCCAGTCAGCACCCCACTATACATTTCCTTCTCTCCAGATTTACAGTCCTACTCTTGGCATGGACATCACTGTACTCTTTCATGTCTTTATGAGAAGGAACTTGAGCAGGATATGTTAATTAAATGCAAAAAAAAAGTGTAATAGGAATGTTCAGTTTGGGGTTTTTTTGGTGGGCGTTGTTTTTTGTTGTTGTTGTTGGCGTTTCTTTTTTAAGAAAAAAGTGACATAACTTACATGTTGGGATATAAACAACATTTGTCATACTGCTACATTAGAATTCAAAGAAAAGATAATGTGATCAATTTATGCTTTTGCATTTGATTTACATTTTGCTCTTGTCTGCAGGTAGCAAAATGGTCTGTTCTGAATTTCAGGCCATATTTTATGAATGGTACAAACTATTTCGGATTAAAAAAAAATTTAAAAATCTGTTTTGGGAACATTTGGTTTTGACCTACAGATTTATGAGGGGAATATTTTAAAACACACTTCCTTCCCAAACCTGCAGTCCAATTATTACAGTATCAATCGAGCTTTGAGGGCTTGAGAAAAAAACCCCAAAGAATTTGGGTAATAATAGACACAAAACCAACATTGCGCTGCCACCGTGTGGCTTGGAGATGAAACTTCTGCTGCGAAGGTTGGAGGAGGGATTATGTTTTATCTTAAACCTCTAATCAGATTAAAGAGCACTTCTGCACAAGGAGCTGCTGGCAGCTGTTGGAATTCAAGTTTAAGAGAAACCATAGAGAACAGATCAGGACAGTACGTGGTGACACCGTGGGGGTTCTGACATGGCTGTTAGAACATGGCAGGTTATCAAGGGGACACCCACCCTCAAAACCTACAGCTGTGTCTTTGTCAGGGAAAGAAGAAACAGAAAAACATCTGTATCTTACAGAACAAATGAGAAGGGGATCATGATTTAAACTATTACACTTGAGTAAAACAATGTAAAAAAAAACAATTAAATAAATCCTAAAATTTTAAGTAAATCCTGTAACCACGAAATGTTCAAACAATAATAAGCTCTGCAAGGGATAACATCTACCACAGGGTTTTAATGCAAATCACAACCATGAGAACTAAAAACTTGTAATAAAAGTGTAAGACATAATAATTTGATTCCAGCTGAGTTTTTCCCCAGAGGAACAAAATAACAAAAGCCCAAAATATACATCACCAGCAAATACTAAAGCTTGTATTACAATTGTAGCAGTTCAAAATGCAATCAACTGTAAAAGGTAGGGTATTTCAGTATCTGTCATGATAAAATATCTATATTAAAAAAGACATGTGTGTGTTAGCTATTAAAATATACAAGACAGTGTGATCACTTTCACCCTATTGCAATTTTAATAATGTAAAATAAAAAATATTTTAGAATAATTTTCTTCCAATTTTCTATCCACAAGAAGTATTTGTCTTTAAATTGCACAGCTCCTACTTATTTTTTACAGAATCATTAACACTTCCTGAGGCCTCTTGACTACTTTTAATAGGTTAACCAATTTGCCTTACTACAAACAATGTTCAAAGCTTTGCTGCTTTCCCCTTCTCAGTAATGAAAAGCCCTAAAGAGAGTGAAGGACCAGGCAACTCCACGTGGAGGTAACGGAGGTGTTTCTCAGCCTTACCTGTCCTCATTGAAAGGCCTGCTGGGAGAAAGATGCTCTCTAGGAAGAGCCCCCCAGCACCCCTCGCCTTTTCCAAGCTGCCACACCTGAGGTTGTGCTGTAAAGTTGGGCTCTGGAGACCCAGCAGCAGCTTTGTTCTGCACAAGGCTGGTGGTGCTGTTGGGTGGGTTGAGGTTTTCCTCCCTCTGCTTGGACAACCCCACATGTTCCTGCAGTAGCCTGGGATCTCAGCTTAGTCTGACAATTGAGAGTAAACCACTGCAAGGGAAAGAGGACACAGAACAAACTGTGGAGATACCCTGTCACACTCTATCCCAACTGGAGCTTCTCCAAGCACAGAGGGCTTCCTGTCCCAGTAGTCAGCACTCCTGGAATCCAGATGAAAGGTAAAGGCAACAGGATCCTTCAGTTGCAGGATTTGCCATGATGAAACAATATTACACCTAAGCAAAAGTTACAATGCAGCAACATATGCAAGTTTGTACGCATACTCCATACGTGGGAGCTTAATGACAAGTAAATTTTGCTGGGATTCAATTTTTTAATCCAGTTTGATCCTGTCAAAATCCAAAGCTGTCACACAATGACTAGTAGGGAGCATGGTGAAAGAGGGAAGTATTTATTCCATGCACAGTGCTGGCATTTGCTGCTGTGTAATCAATCCATCCAGAGGCCAGTTGTGTGTATTCAAAAGAACCAGGCCTAACAAACCTGGGGACAAAGATACTGTTTCCATTCCTACTTCTTGGCTGCACCTCTTCAAAGAAAGATTCAGAAGATTTAAGCCCTTTGCTGTCACTTCCGAGTCACAGCTGATGGCAGCAAATACAGCACAGAAGTAAAGCATAAATGTCTTACCCATACTCATAAGGAAAAAAAGGACATTGTCTTTCACTCTCACCTGCATAATCTGGGGTTTATGCCCTGTCCTGAGAGAAAATACAAATGCATCTAGTTATCACCCATTCAGAAAGGAATACCAAAAAAATCCTACGAATTGCCTACAAGTCAGGGGCCAAATGTGTAGGACACTAAAACAGAAGGAGGGGAAGAGACTGAGGTGTTGGCTGTATTAAACAAAAGACACATCAATCACAGAATGGAGAGCTAACATTTATTTATTTATATTTTTCATGTTGTCTGGATCACCTGTAGAATGGCTCACTTTTCTCTTGGCAAGAAAGCAGAATTCTGGCCTGAACTGCAAAATATTTGGGAATTACTACATGCACAGGACAAATGCTATTGAAGGACACAACTCAAGCCTATTTGTTTTTTGTCTGTTCTGATACACTCTGGAGATACTGGAGACTACTGCAGACATTTACCACCTTAGACTGTCCATAAATATCTGGTGTCTATGAAACCACACATTTCTAGAATTTACTCACCCATATGTGTCTTGAAAGAAATTGTTTTATCCTGATCAGATCAGCTGACTTCCTCTTAGACATAAAGGTCTGCTCTCTGAGACATATGTCACCAGTAATGATAACACAGGCCTCAGAAGTTTCTCATCCATCTGTAAAATCATTACTGCAGGATATTTTTACCCACCAATATGCTAGCTCCTCAGGGGATCTCCTTCCCTTGGAACAGCAGGCAAACTTTGATTTTTGACACTTTGCACTGAGTAGGAGGGGAAGAACATACAGTAACAACAAAAAAGGACAGTACTAAACCCAATTTCCTGCTCAGTTAATGAACCAGACAATTTCTCTGGCTCTCCTTTATAGTCCTAGGGTACTCTATGTGTTATATTGGAACTCTATTACAGCTCAATGATCAGTGGTGACAGACAAGCCCTTGTGAGTAGGAGTTAATTAGGCAAAGAGAAAAATCTTTGTACCTCTCACCCAAAGATTTTTCCCTTCACACAGGGTTGGTTTTTTTTTTTTTTCTGTAGGCATTATAAAGATTTACAAACAGTCCCCAGTCTTACCTCCCATTGTTTATCTGAGAACTGCAGGACTAGAAAAAGAACTTTCCTGAATAATATTTGAGACTTTTGGTACACATGGGCAGTTTTCTCACCTACTGAAGCCAGAGAAACAGATGTGGTAACCACTAAACCCCATTTCTCACATGTATGAAGCACCACCCCATACAAGAGTTGGCCACACTGTTCTGTGCTCCTCCTGCTCTGCTCCTCTCAGCCTCTAACCTTCTTCCAGCCCTCCTGCTTTTCTTCTCCCAGCTCTTCATGCTGTATTGGGTATCTATCCTAATGCACAACCATCCTTTAAGCAGCTAGAGGATAACAAATAAGAACATTAAGCCATGAAATCCGTGTCATTGTTTACAGAGCACAGCTTTCTATGAAATACAGCACTGACTAAATGAGCCAAAAAACATTTCTATCAGCTAGTTTGAAACACAACTCATTTGTAAACAACACGTCTCATCTCTCCCAGAGCCTAGAAGCAAAACATTATTTTCAGTCTCTCAGCCTCAGGAGAGAGTAAGAAAAAGCAGACACATATTTAAAGATTTTATTTTGAAAAATATGCTTGACTGAAAAACACTTTTGTTCACTGCTTAAAGCTTCAAATGAAACAAAGCCAAGTTTTAAAACTCTTACCTAAAACTAACATCTAAATGCAATTAGCCACAGGTTCTTCCCATACATAAAACTCAGTTTTGTGGTTTAAAATGATTGCCATAGGAGCAACATTTTTATCTGCCCTGTGATACCTGACAGCTGGGAACTGCACCAGAGATCTGTCACCATCCTGACTTCATCTATTAGAGCTTTGAAAAGATAGATAATGCTGCAGAATTCCTCCACACTGACTAATTCTTTCACTACTCACCTGACTTGAGACTTTTTTTTGTTTGTTATGGGGATGAAGATAAGAGACATTTCATAGTTGCTCAAAATGAAGACTGGAGTAAGAACCAGCAAAGCCTTCCACTTTAACTGGCTCCAAAACATGCAGAACAGGAAAACTAACCAGATCCATCAGCACATCTAGGCTGGCACAGATGGTCAGTCTAGGCTGGCACAGATGGTTCAGAGTGAAGTGACACCCCTCAGGAAACCCTAAAGGGCACAAACGCTTTTCAAGTGTGTCTGCATGGTTATACAAAGTGCTACACAGGCTTGAAAGGATGACATCCTGCACCTCACTGTGGCTGATGCACCCAAAGCCATGCCAGTGCAGCTATGAAGAAGTGCTGCTCTTCAACAGCCACCCCCACCCTTTGCTAGAGCATTTACCATTCTCTTTGGGTAGCTGCAGTATTCTGACATGCAAATACCCAGAATGCCTCCAACAAAATGTCAAATAAAGGTGTCCCTGCAAGGGAGAAGTCAGGCTCTCAACTTGCACTGCAAGGGCCTTTCCATCTCTTCAAACAGAAATGGCTAAAGTGGAGAAAAACATGTAAAACAAGGTTACTCCACCCAAAACACACTAATCACAGTCGAGAAGACTGGGAAGCATGAGAGACAGGCTTTGCTTCCAGAATTCAAGGCAAAGAATCTGAGAAACAGACCACTAGCTGTGCCACAAGGATTTCTTTTTTTGTGTGTGTGTGAAATACATGCCTTTTATCCTACAGTCTGAAATCAGCCACTCAAATCAGCATTTTCCTGAGGCAAAGACCACCATAGTTTTCTCTTAGGCATAGCTGGTTTGCCAGATGAAAACTTTTTTTTTGCCTCACTTTTTTACAAAACATAGCAAAATCAGTTAAAAAAAACCTACTTTGAGGGGCTGTCAGTAGTACTTTACTTCACTCCTACAGCACAAACAACACTTATCCCCTGCAGTGATTTGATGGGAAAATGAGGAGTGAGCTGGTTTATGGAGAGGTACCCCTGAGTGCTGACCATTTCTCAGACCACTTTGTGAGCTATTTCTGAGTGGGTATTGAGGACAATATGAAGTTTACAGTGTAGATTATCAACTCATACTGATAAGCTGCTTTCCAAGAAAGACCTTTCAGTGGAGGTACTGGAACATTAACTATTGAGAAAAGCTTTTCTGCTCCATGCCTGTGTGCTACTGCTGTTTCTATCAAAGTTACCATAGAAAGATTAAAACCATTCAAGCTGTCAGTAATCACAAACTGTAATATCTTAAAAAAAAAACTAAACCAGGATCAACGAATTCTCTTATTTGGAAAAGCCTTCATGCCTGGCTGAGTTTCCTAGTTAGCTCGCAAAGAAAATGTTGTGTGTCCAGAATGGATTCACACTCACCTGAAAGCACAGGAGCAACTGATTTCTATTCTGATCCCAAAAAAGTGTGTCCTAACATGACCAACACGTGGAGAGAATATTCTGAATCCTGTATCACATCAGGAACACCAGGTAAGAGCATAGAGTGGTCCCTTCCAGACAGGCATATCACAACTAGGGAAAAGGAGAAAGCCGACTCAAAATAATCTAAAAAGCTTTAAAATATAAATGTTTATTTAGCTATAATATTTAAAAGTCCAATATAAAGATATAAAACATAGAAATTCCATAACTAATTCACATGCTAAAAGGATTAATTGACCAGCTGTAAGGAGAAGACTTCATGAAATTCATGGACGTTTTAGGTTATTCCATCAAGTTTCAGACTTGAAATATTGAACAACCATTGCAGAGAACTTGCTCTCCCACATCACCATAACTAGGGGAAAAAAAGCAAAAGCAGAAGAAACAAAGTCAGTGTGCCTACTGCTTCTGGAATGTAACAATGGCATACTATTCCATTATCAACTGCAACCATGGGACTCCCACACAGCACACTCAGTATTTCTTTGTATCACAGAGATGTTAACAACAAGGGCAAAAAATGAAGATTATTCCTTGGGAGTGCATGCATTCAGCACTGGCCAGCATGCCATATTGCTGGTGGGAAAGCAAGAGAAATTTTTGCCTCCTACAGCATTTAATTAAGAAGCTAAACTACACTTGCACCAAGGTCGATTAGACTGCTCCACACAGGCATCTTGGTGCGCATGTTTCAGACAGTTTTACTGCTGCTAAAGCATGGGAAGAGTTTAAGTTCTTTATGTACATGAGCTAGATATCTGCTGCATCCAACCGCTAGGCCACGTGTAATTAAAATAAGCTTCAAAACTCGACAGGCACTTACTCAACAGTGGAGCACAAGGAGCAGGTAACCCTGCTACAGCAGCTGCAGAGCCTGCTGCAGCTCTGGCAGACGAACCGGTCACACTGCGCACACGCCTCCTTCACATCGGCCGTTCTCACACACGACGAGCAGGCCCTGGACGCTCCCACGGGCGAAACTGCTTGGCAAAGACACGGGAAAGAATGGATGAGCTCTACAGCAAGGCAGAGAAAGCAGCTGGGAGTCCCAGGAGCTGCAGCCGCGCACGGCTACAGGTGGCAGCACTTCGCAGGGCGCTCGGGCAGGCAAAGGGACGGGGAGAGCCTCTTGGAACTTCCTCGGTTCTTCCTCTGCTCAGCGGCAAGACGCTAAGGGATTTTAAAGCAGAACATACACGCGGCAGTTCCGAAATCCGTCAGCTCAAATCTAACGCTTCCTTTAAGGAAAGTCAATAAAGAACTACACAGCACACAGCTACTCATCGACTACAGACCTCGGAGCGGATGGGCAGCAATGATCTCTGTGGTGACCAGGGACAGGAACCGACGGAATGGCCTGAAGTTGTGTCAGGGCAGGTTCAATTTGGCTATTAGGAATAAGGTGCTTTACCCGGAGGGTGGTCTAGCACTGCAACAGGCTCCCCAGGGAAGCGGTCCCGGCCCCAACCCTGCCAGAGCTCAAGAATCATTCCGACAACGCTCTCAGGCTCATGGTGGGGACGTCGGGGGTGTCCTGGGCGGGACAGGAGTTGTACTTCCACGGGTCCCTTCCATCTCGGGCTATTGCGCGGTTCTGTGACACACCCCGGGCACTCACTCACCCCTGTCCGCAGGCCGCCGCCGCAGCTTCCCGTCGTGGCCGATGAGGAGCTGCCCGCTCCAGCGCGGCCCCTCGCCCTGCGCCTCCCCGGCCGGCCCCGGCTCTGCCGGCCGGGCAGCGGCCGCCGCGCCCTCCATGTACGCCTGGGCACCCCTGAAGAGCAGCCGCCGGGTCCTCTCTGCGGCGGGAGAGGAGAGCAGAGTTAGGGGCGGGCTCCCCATGGCCGCGGGCCGGCGGGGACAACCCCCGCCGGGGCGGCCTGCCCGGGGCTCCCCNGGGCTTCCCCACCGCGCCCCACTCACCGAACACCTCCCGCCGGTAGTCCTCGCCCCGCACGCCGCGGCTCAGCTCCCGCAGCCCCACGCGGGTCTTTAGCTGGAGTGGGGCCGCGTCCCCGAAGGGGCAGGAGCGCTTCGGCATGGCCGGGCCGACCCGCGCCCGCCCCGCCCCGCGCCGCGTCACGGCCGCGCCACCGCCTCCCTCACATCCCGGCCCGGGCTCTCGGGAACGGCGGTCGCTCCGTTCTTTCCGCAGGGAAGCGAATGCTTCGTCCGCAGCGGAAAGTTTCTCTTCCCGCCGCGTCCCGAGCGGCCGGCG